>JAEQBH010008213.1:0-102550 GCA_016808115.1 Tetrastigma voinierianum
TTTCAAAATATACACCCCGAAAAAGGTTCAAAATAGTCAAATGACTCCAAAGAATTTTTTTTGAAGGTATAGTCATGGATCTTTTCAAGTTCTACACTCAAAAAAATCTTCGAAAAGAGATGAACAACATCAAAGAATTTTTCAAGAATGAATTCAAGATGATTCTTCAAAAAATATGCACTCAAGAAAAGTTTCAAACAAACATCAAGGAAAAGTTTCAATTTTTGGGCATCAAAAAAGGTTGAAAATTACAACCAAAGTTTTTTCTTTTCTTCAAGAAAATCCTCAATCAATATCAAGGAAATTGAAAAAGATTCAATTTTTGTGGGCAATACTTATAGGTGTGATTCGTGCCACAGTAGGTATGGGGAATCAACAAAATTTATATCCTAAAGCTCCTACTGCCATAGCAAAGCCATCTGAAGATAAATGGGTCTATGCACAAACTCAGTACGGGTTTTCTTCGTACAAATGACTCACAAGAGTTTAAAATGTGAATTTAAATTTGGATTTTAAGGTGGTGTATAAAAACAGAGGGAGTTGATGGTTTGCAAATTGAAAATAAGGTGAAATGAAAATACAAAAGAACTCCTCACATCACACCGGGTTTAAGGTTCTAGGCTAACCGAGAGGTCCTCTCGTCTTTTCCTCAGCTGGGAGGATGACATATAGTCATTTCAAACCTGATCTTCATTCGCTTTAAAACCTAAACCCTAATAATTTTCCTTTGATAGAAAGCATTTATTTGGGCATTTATGGTTCCTACAGTTGAAAACTATCACCTTTGACCCATCCTACAATGATTCGTAAAGGGCAAACTAATGAATCTCATGATCTAATAATAAGCATCCACAACCCTAAAAGATTACCAAGTATTGATCAATGAGGATGTACCTATAGTGAAAATATAACCCCCCTTAACCTACTCAGTGGCTCGTAGAAGAGCACTATTAATGGATATCAATGTATCTTGAAGCTAAGAATACATTGAACCCTAAAAGCTTGCTAAGTATCACAAAGAAAGTACATCAAAAGCTTTAAACCTAGAGTTGCAAATTCGGGAACCAAAATGTCAAACCTCGCTGCGTGAAAACAGTGGGAACCAAAAGTTTACCTTAAAATCAAGAACAAGAGCTCCTCCTCTTCAAGGAGGAAGAGGTCTAGCCAACCATCCTTTGAGTTGTCATCCTCAGAGGAGTGTTTGGTAGCCGAGAAAGGGAGAGAAAATGGGAGAAAAGAAGAAAAACGGGCGAATTGGAGCCTTAATTTTATTCATAGCAAAAAAATGTCTCCCCTTAACAGTGTATACAAATGGCTGATATAGCCACCAAGACAAGTGAAAATACCAAAAACAACAAAAGCATTTAACTATTACAAGGACCAAATGGGAAGAAACCAAAAAAATTGCAACTAAAACAACAAAAGCGTGAAATGCAGGAGAACAGGGCTGATGAATGTAAAGTATCGAGCCGTGGAATAGCTCAGGAACCAAATTCGTAATGCTCCATTTTTCGTATTTTCTCGCTTCTTCTTTCCTTCGGGGTCTCCTAATCGCAATACGTCGAGCTTGACTCGAATTCTTCGTGCTTTGATCGACTCAACAATTTTGGCACTATTAGCTTGCAAAAACTGCAAAATTTGCCACAAAATGCGACGTAGGATAATAGGGACCTTGATGCAAAATTGGGTTAATTACTACCGATTAGTACATAAAAGTGCTCAAAACCCGTAATAAATGTGGTCTAAAATAGAAATTTTCGAAAGTACTAATCACACCCCCTAACCTACATTGCTAAATTCCTTAGCAATGAAAGGATGTAAAAGAAAGAGCATACAAAATGATAACAAAATGGTATTTCAAAAAGGTTGTGAATGGGTAATGCCTAACCCTAAGTAAGAATCATCAAAGCCTTGTCCAATAACTATCTCGAGAGAATGAATGCCATACAAAATTGAGTATCAAAAGAGCCTCCATCTCGATGAATCAACTAGAAACTTCCACTAAAATCTAAGTGTTTGTTTGATCATTTCTCAACAATAAACTGCCAAACTGCACTCTCCCCCCAACCTAGCTACTGCCACAACCTAGCATGCTAACCAACCTAATAGATCAGGACCCACTCTTATTCCACACAACTTTAAAGTTGTAGGGTGCAATGCCGGTAACTCGACCTCACCAAAGTCCATGTAATCTGATCTACTGGATGACTCCCAACCAATTAAGGCTTAGGGCACCAAGTCATGAGGATCTTTCGACTACCAACTCCTTCAGTTTCACCCCACTTCAAATGATTTCAAGATCTAAAGACCTACAACTTGCTCAACTCCACCTATCCACCCATGTAGCGAGCACTAAGCTCCAAGGGCTCCCAACCGCCAAATGCCTTGGGCACGTCACTCCGGCCGCTTCATATACCTCTGACCGTGCCTCCTGTTTCAGTATGCGTCGCAATTTTTCTTCTTTTTCTTTTTTCTTTTTTTCTTTTTCTCTTTCTTTTATTTTGGAAGACACATTGGCCTTCTTTCATAGGGCCCTTAACTTTTATGTTAAAGGTGGTCAATGAAACTAGGGTAGGTTATTGCAAGGCTTAGGAGGTTAGGCAGTTTTTCAGCTATTGAAGAAACCTGATGTGCACAGTGTGTGGTTAGCTAAAGGTGGAAGAAAAAGGGTCGAAAGCAACAAGAGTTCAACTGATCATCCACTCAACTAGGCATGGAACCAATCTAACATCAATAGAATCGACAAAGTTTCACTTTTTCAAACTATTGTGTCAAGTAAACACAAAAAAATGGGTGCGCTTGAACAAAATAAGTTTATAGTATAACAAATGCCACGAAAAACCAAGCAGTTTCACCGAACATCACAAAATGGGCTTGCTCAAAATAGTAACAAAAACATAATGCAAAAGCCACTCCTTCTTAACTCTCCCCTACCAAATGTCCTTACTGTCTCGCACGGGGCTCGGATTGGATTAGGGAAGAAAGTGTTACCTCCTTGATGAGATGTGATCGTTGATGTGAGACTTCGTGAATCTTCCATCTATTAATCTTATTCACCCGTTTGGTTTCAAATGAACAAGTTAGAAGAAGAAAAGAGAGAAAAGTGACCGCTTGGAGCATTTTAAAATTTCATCTTTATAAAATTTCAAAAGTGTTCTTTCTGGTTATTTTTGATTCTACACTCTAAGATTTCCAATCTGGGTATCAAAACTTCAAACTGAGTTCTGATGAAAAGCTATGAGCGAAACAAAATCAGAGGCAAAACAGTTGGGGTAGCGAAAATTTTCGGTATCATATAGGGGCCTCACATAGCGAAATTTCGCTATTCTTGCAAAATTTCGCTTATTTTGCGATTTTTTTAAAATAAAATAAAATAATTAATACAAATAATAATAAAATTAATAAAATTAATAAAAATAAAAATAAAAAAAACATTTTTTTTTTTTTATTTTTTTTAGAGGACAACTTTTTTTTATAAAGAAAAATAAAATAAAAATAATTTTTTTAATAAATAAAAATAAAATAAACAAAAAAATTTTAATTTTTTGCAGTAGACGCTTTTTTATAAAAGAAAAAATAAAAAAATAAAATAATAAAAAAATTTACTCTTCATTTTTGTCTTTATGGGGACAATCCAGCATAAAATTCTTTGCTATCATAGCGAAAAATTCGCTATGTAGCGAAATCTATTTCGCTATAATAGCTTAAAATTCTATTTCGCTAATGTATAATAAATCGTCCCTCCGTCAATACCTCACTCCAGTTTTCCTAAAATTTTCAATCAAACTCGCAAAATTAATACAAGAAAAATTAAGAAAATCGTTAAAAGTGAAATCCAAATAAAATAAAATAAAAATAAAATAAAACAAGAAAATTAAAACAAAGTGGGAGACTATGCTCCCCCCAAACCACACCCCTCCTTAAGCCTCGAGGCCGCTTAGAACCCAAGGGAGCTTAGAAATGCCGAGGTTCTGGTGCTCGAATCCGAACCCTGCACCCGAATCCAACCACAGGCTACGTAATGTGCAATTTACTTATGTCTTTGATGTAGCGGCAGAGGCTCCCAATAGCTGGCCACTAATCTCAAGTTGTATGGCAAAAGTAAAGACGGTCGCCTTAGCTTGGGGTGCTCTGGGTTGGTCAGGCGTGCTTCAAGTGTAGGCGTATCATACACTTGGTTAGTGGAGGGCCACGCGCGGGCTTTTTGTGGCTGGGCAAAGCAAGGCCAAGTTCGATTACGTGGGAAACGGTTTCTCGAAACAAGCTCGCTCTTCCACTATTTCTTTCCACTACCCCTCCTCGCTATAAAAGGAAGGATTTCTCTTTCTTCTCCCTCGAAAACAACAAAGACACATATATGAGGATCTCGCATAACCCTTCGTACGATTCAATAAAACTCTATAAGCCCATGGTGTGCCTGCTCGACACTCACTCTTCCGCCATGGTGTCACTCGCACTCTTCCTCCGGTGGACATTGTCATCGATTAGCTCTTTCAATGGAGTCTTCGTTGTGCTGTCCCATTTATGCTCAAAATCATTTTTCAGCCCATCTAATTTTTGTTCAAATCGGCTTCCACAAATGCATACCCTCCTCATTCGAATGGGCATTAACTCTTTCTCTTCGTCGCTACAAAGTCATCCACTATCCGGTAAGGTCCAAAATGGCTTGTTCAAATAGAGGGATTGAATCGTGGTGGCTGAGGTGACCGAGGAGTCAGAAAGCATAATAATGGAGGTTTAGAAGATGCATACCGTGGAGGCCTTGGTCTCACGAGAGTTTAGGTGGTTCCTCCAACTGTGCTCTGTAAGAATTTCCATACGGTGAACTCATCTATTGGTTTCTATAGTCCCTCATGAACCTATATTCCATTCGATTCCTCTCCATGGGTCACGACTTTGCCATATCGGTTTCTATAATCCCTCATGGACATATGCACTGGTGGTTACCCCGCTACGCCGACCATCAGCCCTCTTCTATTAGGTTCAAATTCAACTCGATTTACAATTTCTAACCCACTGGAACTCCACCTCCTACAACAAGAACAGCAAAACAAACAAGGAAAAAAACAACTTCTACCAAAAAGGGGTAAAGTTAGATAAAACAAAATAAAATGAAACAAAATTAAACACACCGAAAACACTAAAAAGAGGAGGATACAGTGGCTCCACTTAACTTGTGGATGAGGATCAAGGCGGTTCAAATGCAGTCATCGTTTCGCACTTGTGCACCATCCTAAGAACCGCGCCGCCATTTGATTCGTGACACAATAGGTATGCTAAATCAACAAAATTTATATCCTAAAGGCCCTACTTCCGTGAAAGCAAAGCTACCGCAGATAGTGGTTCAGGGCCGAACCTGTGGACGGATTTTCTTCAGACAAATGACTCACGCAGTTCAAATGGTGAATTTAAATTTGGATTTTAAGGTGGTGATAAAAAAAACAGTGGAGTTGATGGTTTGCAAACTAAATATAAGGTGAAATAAATTATAAAAAGAACTCTCGTTTATCAGCCACCGGGTTTAAGGTTCTAGGCTAACCGAGAGAGTTCTGTCTTTTCCTCAAGGCTGGGAGGATGATGGTATAGTCATTTCAAACTGACTTCATTCGCTTTAAAACCTAAACCCTAATAATTTTCCTTTTGATAGAAAGCATTTATTTAGCATTTATGGTTCCTACAGTGAAAATCTATCACCTTGACCCATCCTACAATGATTCGTAAAGGACAACTAATGAATCTCAGTGGATTTAATAATAAGCATCCACTGAACCCTAAAAGATTACCAAGTATTGATCAATGAGGATGCATCTACAGTGAAAATATAACCCCTTAACCTACCTCCAGTGGCTCGTAAAGAGCAACTAATGGATATCAATGTATCTAAAGCTAAGAATACACTGAACCCTAAAAGCTTGCTAAGTATTGGCCAAAGAAAGTACATCAAAAAGCTTTAAACCTAGAGTTGCAAATTTGGGAACCAAAATGTCAAAACCTGCTACGTGAAAAACAGGGGAACCAAAAGTTTACCTTAAAACCGTTGTCGCTCTCCTCTTCAAGGAGGAAGAGGTCTAGCCAACCATCCTTTGAGTTGTCATCCTCAGAGGAGTGTTTGGTAGCCGAGAAAGGGAGAGAAAATGGGAGAAAAGAAGAAAAACGGGAGAACTGGAGCCCTAATTTTATTCATAGTAAAAATGTCTCCCTTAACAGTGTATACAAATGGCTTATATAGCCACCAAGACAAGTGAAAATACCAAAAACAACAAAAGCATTTAACTATTACAGCGACCAAATGGAAGAAACCAAAAATTGCAACTAAAACAACAAAGGCAAATGCAGAGAATGTGGAGCCGTACGATGAATGCTTACCGGAGCCGGAATGTTGTCGGTAGAAACTAAATTTCGTGAATGCCTCCATTTTTCTTGCATTTTCTCGCTTCTTCTTCCTTTCTTGTCTCGATCTCATAGCCGAGCTTGACTCGAATTCTTCATGCTTGGATTGACTCAACAATTTTGGCACTATTAGCTTGCAAAAACTGCAAAATTTGCCACAAAATGCGATCATTAGGATAATAGGGACCTTAATGTGTAAATTGGGTTAATTAAATGACAAGTATGATAAAGTGCTCAAAACTTGTAATAAACAGGTCTGAAATAGCACTTTTTATACTAATCAAGGTGTCTGCATAGTCTTCTTCATATAAACAAGAATTTGTAATGGTGGCTCAATCGTTGGTCTTATGATTCGCAACCCGGCTTCTGAACGACGTCGCCCTCAACGCTTTCTATGGCTAACGGCGACAAGGATACAAGGCTAAGGTGTGCGATCTTCTTAGCATCAATAGCGGTGTCGACGGCTTCTTCAGTGCCATCAACCACTACAGCTTCAAAAATGATGTCATCAGGTGGATACATAGAGACGACGATTTAACGGTGGATCGGGGTAATTCATTAACGATGACATTGATCAACAAAATGTCAATTTCAAGAGGTTCCAAGAATGGGCACAAGTAAAAATTTGTTGACCAATTTTTGTATAGAGATCAAATTTTTTCTACTCTTACCCAAGGACTATTACCTAATCCCCGGTAAAGGCACCAAAAACTTGTTTAGACCAAATAGAACTTGTATGCCCATAATAAAAATGGATTTGTCAATGAATTTATCAAGATTAGCTCGTCATAATATCGCAAGTGCACAGTCGTATAAGTAATAAAAGTAGACCTATAAGTCCTGATATCGCTCCTTTAATGTAGATTGAAGAGAATTCAAAGTTCAACTACCCCAACTACTCAGTTCCACACTATTTGAACTTCCATTTCATAAAATTTTCAGAACCTAACTAAGAATCTCACTATCTAAATTTCTACATCTGTAAATAAAGAAAAAAATTAAAATCCTAGATATAAACTGGACTGAACCAGATTATTGCTAGAAGTAGACACTAGGATTTCAGTGTTGTGAAATTATCAATTCCTGCAACATAATCTAATTCTATTCTATCATGAATTGGAATATGAATTTGTCAAAGAGGCAAGTTAGTGTAGTTTGGATTTCTCCCTTAACCATACATTCTTAATCGGGATTAGAGTCAAGTGTCTCGGGCTCTCGAAACATGTGTCCAACCAATTACTTATAATCATCTTTTTATAAGATCTAGGTATTTTTCTTTCCAATACTTCATACTCATTTCATGACTATACTTTTGCTTCCTGCACAAGTGCCATCTTTATTTCTGTAAAGATTAATGATGTCCTCATCCTTTCTTTTTTTTAAAGAGTTCTCTTTTTCCTTGATTAGATCTAAGCCAACACAGGATAAAGATCATTCCTCGCGACTAAGAAGAAATCTCTAATTGATTAAATTGATAGATCCCCAATCCACTCTCAAACCATGAGTAAATTTGATGATTTATCCAGCAATTTCTCTAGAGCTCATTAATTTTTCAATATTACCTAGCATACCCCCTAAGTAATATATCCATGCTCTCAAGAATCTCTAACTCTATGTCACTCCGTAGGGCCTCCCCGAAATCGAGCTTTGACAACGGTCCTTAATCAAGAGTAAGTTACTAATGTTGGGAACAATTCACTTCATGAACAACACCATTCAAATAAACTCAAAATTCTCAATCCAAGAAATCACTTTCTAATTGTGTAGGAAAGACCATAACTAACATCAGATCTTTCCCAAGGGAAATTGTATTTCTCGAAAACTGAATCACAGTGAGCATTGAAATACTGATAAGGAAATTTCCAATGCAACTATAATCAACTGAAAGAAATGAATCCAGCTTTTATCTAGACTTCATTAGATCCAAACAATAATCAGAATTGATCTTCAACAATTTAGCTCAACTTCGAAACTTCTGAACAATTCACTGTTTCAAGTCCAGTAAACAAATTGAAATCCTACACTAAATCTAATCTACGAAGAAAAGAAAAAAAAAAGAAAAAAAAGAAAAATATAATACAAAGAGTCCCCGCCTCCCCAAATGCTCGTTTTTCCACCGACCGACCGGGGCCTTGCTTTCTCAAATGTTTCTATTTATAGAGCCCAAGCCTGGGTCTCTAAATTCGAGGCCGTGGATTGCGGATCCCCAAAATTCGCCTGTGATTGCATTCCTCTGGTCGTGACCTGAAAATGTGAAGCCATATAAAGTTTTAATTTATTACAAGTCTCACAGAAGATGCGCAGTTCATTCGCGACCGCTTCCCTACGCATCCTTCGCAATCTGGCCGCGACAGAGTTTTCCTGCTATGGCAGATCTTTCTTCGCTCTCAAATCTTTCTCGAAGGTCTGTCGTTTCATCCATTCTATGTCGCGACAATCCTACATGTGATTATTGAATAGTTATGTTGTGACATTAATAATCAGTGGTCGCAACGTTGTTTCTATGCAAATTTTCTTCAAATTGATGCTTCGATCCGATTTATACTGCCGAACAAAGATTTCTCATAGTTCTTGTTGCAACAATTTTTCAGATTACAAGATTTCCCCGTCACAATTAAAGAAAAGTCTATCGCGACAAAGTCTTGTCGCCACTTAACCTAATTTCTTGTTGTAGCTTCATTTCGATGTTACAACATAGTCTCTTGATGTTGTAGATGTTTTCTGTCGTGACCAAGTTTTTCATGTCAACAACACTTTTGCCTCCC
The DNA here is from genome assembly GCA_016808115.1 of Tetrastigma voinierianum. Taxonomy (NCBI): domain Eukaryota; kingdom Viridiplantae; phylum Streptophyta; class Magnoliopsida; order Vitales; family Vitaceae; genus Tetrastigma; species Tetrastigma voinierianum. The sequence goes on from JAEQBH010008213.1 coordinate 9,156, forward strand.
AGCTCTGATCTTTGTGTCAACTGCCTGTTTATAGTCAATGTATTCTCTCTCCTTTGCTGGGAATCTTTGTCACAACATGGAAAAGTCTCTTCACAACCTTGTTTATTTGTGTTATCACACCTATCTCAGAGTCAGATCTAAGACTTCGTCATAAAAACATCTCTTTCACTTGAAGCATGTCGCAACATTGAACTCTTTGTTGCAACTTAGTGTCAATCACTTAAGCTCAAAGATCCTTGTCGCGACTTTGTTTCTTCCGCTGAATCAACCTGATCTTTCAGCACACACATTCATTACTCTGTCATGACGTAACTTTTCATAGTGTCATGACATAGATCGTTTCTATCGCTAGAGAGGTCTTTCTTCTCGCTGTGATTCTTTCTATCTCAACAGTTTTCCTAAAGTTGTAGTTTGACCAAGTGTTTAAATATTTGAGAAGATTACAGGCCATGCGACATAGATTCTCGCTCTTCATTTTTCATTATGTCGCAACATAAACTGATATGTCACAGTATTCTTCTTGTATTGCTCTTTATTTCCTTGTCGCTACATAAGATGCCTCTCATATAATTTATAGGAATTTCACTTTCTTCCTGCTTTCTAATGTCATGACAAGAGCTTTTATGTCGCGACAAGTTCTTCCCTGGTGGTTGATATCCACCTATAAATCCCATGTGAACATTATCTTTCTTTGTCTCAGCTGATTTGTTACATTCTTCCCATGTTCCGTCACACACGCCGTCTTTGTCGCGACATAGCTCCTTCTCTATATTCAAATTTCCTTTGTGTTATGATAAGAATATTGTCGTGAAAATTTCCTAGCCATTTGCTTGACGTTTCACGACATACGTAACTCACACGACATAGACACCCACTGCAATTTTTTCCTTCTTCTTGCTAAAATTTTCTCTTTGAATAAACCTATGAAACACAAAGTCGTGAATAATCCATAATTTGGCATTAAAAAAGATCTGAATATACTAAAAATAAGCCAAAAAATAGATTAAAAATAGATGAGTTTAAGACTCATCACTCGTCATCAAGCTCAACAATGACTCGACAATTTCTGATCTAATCCACAGAATAATGATGAGTGAAAGATCACGTCTTCCAATGACAGTGACAAAGGCGGTAGAGACGATGGTGACGACTTGGAAGGAGGAGAAGAAGATAAAAAGGTAAAGTAAAAAATCTCCTTCCTACCAAGAGAGGTCAGATAGGTTGAGAAATAAGTCTATTTCATAAAGAAAATATGGTAAGTTTCTTGAGAAGAAGTCTACGGTTAATTCTTTGAAGAAACAATATCTTCGAGAAGAAACAAAAGTTTGAGGTTTAAACTTGATGATGGTGAGAACTTTTTCTTGGGGAATTGATAATTGCTTCTTTATTTGATCCGACTTAGCTCATTCTTGCCGTTGGAACTCCACATCATGGGCTAAAAGCTTGATTTTAGGTTTCATAGTTGGAAATAAGCCCATAAGAATATTGGGATTTTAATGTGACACAATATGGCCTATAAAATGCAAACAAAAGAGGCAATTTGTTTATAAATTAAACTTGAAATTTTGTCTGATCCTAAGAATGGGTAAGGCCCAAGCCCAACCCTATGAATTAGTGCTTATAGGGCCTAGATCCATTTATATGCTCAGAAGAAGTCCAGTGGATATTTCTAAATTTTAATTTTAAAGTCAACAGCATTACTCAAAGGTGTAGATAAACTGTTACAATTTATGTGTCATGTGAAGATTTGTGGAATATTCTTGGGGGCAAGTCTCTATGATGGAGACGTGGGAAGAATTCTTGGATCGAAGACTCACAATGGAATGTGGGTTGAGAACTACTTCTCATGAGAGATGTAGACAATTACTTCTAAAAATGGAAATAGTGGAGAAATTGAGACTTGGCGACCGTCGCCATGTCTAGAAACATAGAAGGATGAAGCAAAAGAGAGTCAATCAATCAATCAAACCAATCAACAACCCAACAAATCGACTCAATGTCAATCTACTTCAGCAAAGCTTAGCTTTTCAATCAGCTTTCAGCAAGTTCAGCAATTTTCAACATTCTATTTCCTAATTTCAGTCAAGTTCTGTCAATCTTCCAGCACCATATTATTTTCATATTGAAATTCAATGTTTATTTATCAATTTTAGCAATCATTCCAAGTTTCGGTGAGTCTATTAATTTTGTTACCATATTTATTTCATTTGTTCCTCAGGAGATATAACATTTTTTTTTAGCATTTAATTCCTGCATTATTTCCATTCAGCGTTTTCTACTTTGATTGCAGGAATTGTCAAAAGAACCAAAAGGCAACCTGCTTGATTAAGTCGAATCTTATGAGCCATTTTCAATTTTGGAAATACTTTAATTTCGACATGCCCTTGCGCTTGTATTTTGTTTGTTTAGATTAATGAGATTCAAAAATCACCACAACGGGTATTTCATCTTTCATGATCTTCTAGTTCTAATACCACTTGTTAGAACCTATGCCATCGAGTATTGATGATATTCTAAAAAAAATTATTAATAGTGTAATATAATTGTGTAACATCTTCTATTTTATCAGTCGTAATAATGACCTATTTAGAATAAGCGAATCACACTTCTAATAAAATCTAGTTTCTATGAAATCAAAAATTCCACTTCATATAAATGACATAACTAAATCACAATTTCTAATTTGACTTTGAGTTATTATAATTTTAACAAAGTCTGAATAAATAATTCATAATGCAGACTAGGATTTTCCAAAGAATTTTTAAAGTATTCAAAGCGTTTCGTGAATTTAAATTAAATTAAGGATTAAAATCTTACCTAGAAAAATAATCGTTAACCATAAACTTTATATTGTTAATTATTTATTACCCTACCTATCTATCTGATCTAGAGGTGTCCAATGAATTGTGTCAAGTCGACATGGAACAATTTTGGCGGGTCATGCAGGCTAATGTGTTGGGTTGGGTGTTCGTCTGTGAAGATATAGACTAAACCACTCAATTTAACACTTATACAGGAACCTTACAATTTTCTTGTAGCCATATCAAATTGGACTGGAGTTTCTTAAAATTTAATAAAATTGATTTAATGTTCTGGAATTATGAATAGGTTTAGTCTATGACACTATAAGTGCACGAGTCCTTCACAATTAGTAAAGGAATTGGATGTAAGTCAGGATATCATTCCGCAATTGACTTGGATTCTCAAAATCAACTACCCCAACTATTCAAGATCCATACTATCTGGATCTCTATGTGACAATTTCTCATCTTAACTAGAAAAGTAATTGTTCTAGAGAATACATCTAAAAGTAAAAGAAAGTTGAATTTATGAATATAAAGCAAATAACAAAACAAAATATCTTGGTGAATCGATTCTCTATGAAATGAACATCAAAGAAGTATTGTGGCTTGATCAATTTACGCACCATCATGCATTGTGACTCTACATTTTGTCTTTGGATTTGGAATTGTCAGATGCCTATCAATGCGGTTGGATTTCTCCATAATATCACATTAGGGTCCTAAGCTTCTCGAAGACGAGGTGGCAGTTACTTGTGCTGCACCCAATCTTAACAAGATCTGGGTATTTTTCTTTCTCAAGACTTCTTACCCATTTCTTGAAATTTGCCAATTTCTTGCTTCCCAAGTAAGGGTTATTGCAGGCCTAGCTTGATTGATGACTCATCCTTTAAATCACAGTGGATGAACATTCCACTTGATTAGATCTCGAGTGCTACAGGTTCGAGAGCTTTCAATGATTAAGGTAGAGTACTTATTGTTTAAATTGATAATTATTCCCGTCGACATCACTTATGGTGGCGGAATTTATCTAAGTAAACTCTCAGCTCAATAGTTCTTGATGGGAGTCTAACATGCCCACTAATTGGATGTTCTCAGCTCTCGGGAATCTCGTCTACATGTCCTCGGAGGGTCTCACAAAATCGAGTAGGATACATACCTTGGAAAGTGTCGATACTACTAGTGAACGGATCCATTCAATAACACATCAACCAAATAAATTCCAATCAGGTAATTCTCTCTCCAATTTAATCGAAAAGCAGCTAACAATAAATCGATCTAAAGTGAAGAATTTGTGCTTCTTAATTACATAATCACAATCTATAATGGAGTGTTGATCAAGAATATCCACTGTAGTTATAATTTCCTAGAAGAAACGAATTCCAAAATTTGTTTGAATTTCATTGATTCAGTAGTAATTAGAAAGAGAATAAATTAAATCCAACTTTACATTCTAATAGATTCTTAGTTCGAGATCGAGAAAAGGAAAGAAAAGAAAGAAAAGAAAAAATCCTATTCTAAAATATACAGTGAGTCTTCCTCCTCCTCCTCCTCCCAGAAAATGGGTTCAAAAAAAATGGAAGCTATCTTTACTAAAACTGTTTACGCCTATTTATAACCTTCATAAATTGGGCATGATTTTCAGGTGGATTTCCCAAAAAATTCAGCGACTCACTTTGTTTTATCTCGGCCTGAAGCTTGTCGCGATGTAAATCACAGTGCAGTTTGTCGGGTTGGTCGTGACTCGAGCGATCACGACTTCTTTCCACTGTACCTTGCAATTGTTAAGCTACGACCCAGGTTGCTTTATGACTTGTTTCTTGTTGCCGATTTGATTAGTGGTAGCGACATGAATTCCTTGTCGTGACTATGTTAGTCGTCAGCAGTGAAAACCCTGTTGCGACCTCATTTTTCTTGTTTTCCAAGAATTGGTGTCGCGACCTCAATTTGATGTTGCGACCTCACTCTCTCTACCTTTACTGCATTTCTATGTCGCGACCTCGATTCGATGTCGCGGCCTCATTTCTGTGTTAGCCTCTTTGCTTCTTGGTCACTGCTCCTCTTTTCATGTTGCGACATCATTCAGTTGTCTTGAACCTTCAAGAAGGTCACGACTCAACTTTCTTTGATACACTTATTTCTTGTCGACATGGTCGTGGAGTCGCGACCAGAAATTCTTTAATGATGCAATTCGATCGCGACCTCAAAAGTATGTCCCAGGGCGATTGTTCTTCCTTTCTTGAAATATTTGTCATGACCCCTCCAATTCCATGTCGCGACATCATTTTACTATTACCCGGCTATATTAATCTTAGTTGCGACCATGTTTTTTCTAACCCTTTAATAAATTCTATGTAGACATGGTTCCATCATCGTGACTTTGGCTGTCTTGTATCCCGCGCATACGTGTGTGACCTCGATTAATTATCACGCGACCTCATTTCTTTTGTCGACAACTGATTCTTGGTCACAGCTCCCTTTTATGTTGCGACTTAAAATTGTTTGTCTTTTCATAATTCTTGTGCGACGCCGAGTTTAGGTCGCGACATCGATTGTTTCTTCTCCTTCTTTGAAATTTATGTCGACCTTAAAAGCGTCTCCCGACGTAATTCCTCCCGTCTTTGTTGCAACCTCGCACGACACAACAATTTCCATCAATTCATCTTCTTTTAAATTGTGACCTAGAAAGTGTGTCGCTGACCCAGTAATGGCGCTATGCACTTTGTTTTATTCATGTGCTTCGTACTTAGTCATGACATATTTTAAACTGTTTGGCTTCGTTTTATGTCGCGACATAAAATCCTAGTCGCGACCTCGATTGGAGTCTACAACTTATATTGTTATGTGACTTAAATTGCACAGTAGGGACCTTAGTCCTTTCAACATTCTTCCATTATGGCATCAATTTTGTTGCGAATAACATCCTTCTTTGTGTGGCATTACTCAGCGATGGCAAAAAACGAACCATAAATCTCATCTTAAGTTCATATCTTGGTTTTGACGGTTTCTCTCTCCTTATAAAGCGGAGCGTTATCGCTGGTGGTGATGATTCTCTATGGTACAAAAGCTGTTTAATATTCGTTAGATTCACCATCAGTGGTGACATCGCGTAGTCGTGACCCATAATTGTCTTCGCGTGTTGCGACTCAAACGATTATTGGCGGCGTAGAATCTTACTGACCTTTTGTCGCCAACGACTTATCTTTGTGTAACGACGCTGATGACGCCGATGTGAGCTCGCGCCGTGATTTGATGATGATGCATCATTTCGCATGAAGCGAAACGGTACGTTCGCCGGGTTCCGATCGAAGATGGACTCCGAAATTATTGGTTTTGATCGTCGATTCTGACTTAAATTTTGGCCGTCACCACGATGAAAGAAGATATCGTTTATCATCAGTGAAATTTACAACGCTCGTTACTGAAGTTCGCGTTTTCTGTTCTGACTGATCTTTTCTTGTTCTCTCCAAGCTTGAGGCAGAGGAATTTAGCAATATCATTTCAGCTTTTAGTTTTCGTGAAAGAAAGATCTGTTTCAACTCATTCATCAGCGATGAATCATCATACTAAACAATTCAAGTCAAAAATAAAATCTGTTCACCATAAATGAGTGTGTAGCCAGGTCTTCTTTTCCATTACTAAAATCGCACACAACCTGGATGGTTTGATCCTTCAGGGATCTCCTTAGAACACTAGTCAAAAAGTCCCGGAAGGCTTTTCATATTGATCTGCTGCACTAATGTAAGTAATTAAAGCTCAAGATGAGGTGTCTTTTGAAGCATGATATGGGCTTGGGTAATTGGGTGGTCGATTTGAAATTTTAGCTGCCAAAGTCTCTGAATTCCCTCTTCCGCACTCTTTGTATAATGGCCTCCATCTTTCATCCTTTTCCTTCCTTATGTCTAAACTCCCCCCAAACTTGGCCTTGTACATCATCTTGGATGTTGTGGCTCCTTTGGTTGCCACATTCAACTTATCAGCTCAGTTCCTTTTCTTTGGAACTCTTTTTAGTTCTCTCATTGTCAAAAGAATTGGAATAGTGCAATGTTTTGTCTTCAGTAGCTTTCTATCACTCTTAGGAAAGACTTTGTTTAATAACTCATATGGATTTGTTAAGATTACTGGGTGTTGAAACACCCCTATGGTGAAACAAATTAATTTAGAGAGATCGGTCCACAAGACAAAACTTATTCCATGGCACTTAACTACTTCTTTTCCTCTAAGTTCTTTAAAAATTCTTGCTATCTATCACCATAATCCAAAATCTCTTCCCTCCAAACTTGTTTCTTTGCCCATGATAAACAATTCATGTTTTGAAAAAAAGCCCCAAATGAAATTTAGGGTTCTTCCAGTGGATGGCTGTAAGGAAGGATTCGGGTTGATTATCTTCATTTGAAAAATTAGGCATTTTTGGCTCAAAGTATGAACTAGGTGTGTGCCTTGCATATAATGAGGTAGGTTTAGTTCAGACTTCCAAAATGGCCTCTATCACTTCTTGTTAGTTGTTTTTTACCTAGGATTTCGCCTTGACCCGATAATCTAACAAGTTCTAGGACCTTAATACCCGCAGCATGAATCATCCCGAAGATGTTCTAATCCTCTCAAAGTTTAGAATTTCTTGACCGCTGTGTATTATTTTTCCAGTTTGACTTTATTTCGCATGACTTCAATCATCTTATTTGTTCTTTCAATTGTGTACGCTGTTCCCGATTTCTCAATTAAACGATTGAATAAAAGCGCAACTTCTTATTTCCATTCGCATTCTACGCTCTTATTTCTCTTGATGTTATTCTGGATTTAAAAGCGGTGGAAGACCATTGCGGCGTCATTATCAAATAAGGCTTGAATACATAGATCATTTCTTGCAAACAACAACAAATGACACAAACAACACAATTCACTTAATAAAATTCGGCATCGAAAAAACAAACCACTATTAACAATTAGGTCCCAATCGAAAACATTTCCGCGATGGCATTTTGGTTTGAAACGTGTGAAATAACAAACCGATATCGATCGTGTTCTTGTTCGGAGGAACGCGGAACACGACTGTGGCGGTGTTCGAAGAAACCATGGGGGCGGGCGCGGCGGTAGCCTCGCCGTCTTCAACGCCCTGTACGTGGTTCGCGACCTTTGTGTCGAGGATCTGAGTTAAACGCTCAACGCGGAAGACGAAGGAAGAGATTCTGTTATCTAATGTTCTTTTTGGCACACGGAGGTAAAATGGTTCCTGCACCTGTCGACGAAAGATCGATCGTTTCGTTAAATCAGGCGTGATCTCGAATCAGATCGTCTTGACCTTGTTATCATCGTGGCGAAACCTCGGAATCGAAAAATGATGACGCGCAGATAAGTTAATGAGATTAAATCCGACTTTTGGGGCGGATGCTCATTCACGCCTCGTTATCAGTTATCAGCGAACGACATCATATTCGCGTCGTTCTGTTGTTAACGGATTGCCGGATCTTCTGCCCGGGTGCCGACGGTTTCGTCTTGTATTATTGCGCTCGATGAACTCTCGCGATCGTTGACGTTCGTACGTGTTCTGACCTCTCTGGCGATTTGGCTGCCGGGAAACTTCGATAACATCTTGCTCCACGAGCACTGCGACTTCCTATGTTTGTTTCTTCTCTCTGCCGGAAGAATTAACGTATTCGCATCCTCTGCCGCCGGAAGATATGTAATAATTCGACTCGCCATCTTGGATTGTTTGGACTCTGATTGCGTTCGTTACGTTCCATTACCTGCTGTCTTCGTATTGTTGTATTCAACGTTTTCGATGATTCTCTTCTGCTCGTAAAGATGACGCGGAAGAAGTCTATATCATATCGGGATAAATAATCAATTAACTCGATAAAAATGTCTATATCTCCTCTTACGCACAGAGGATTTGCTGCAGGATAGCTTCCATTTCTCTGTGATCATTATCCTCAACGGGCTCTGCTTCTACTTCCACCATCCTTTGTTGTTTTTCTATTTTGGGCCTTTGTCACTAATGAGGGTCGAGGAATCTGAAGCGAGTTTCTTCTTATTACCAGTCCTCTCACCTCAGCGAAGATGCATAGTCTTGGACCATGGCTGGATGAGGACTAGTCTCTTTTGTTCTAAGTAGTATCCTCTGTGACCTCACTAAACCTCACCTTTCATTCATTTTCTGGCCCTTAAAGGCATATAAAGTGAGTACTCATCTAACTGAGGTGTGGTGGAGATTAGAAAGGATGGGGCGAACCAAACCTTTACAACTACCGATTGAGGGCTCATGCGACTGGCGTCGTAGGTTTTTGCTTTGTGGCTTCCACTTCCCACCCTTGTGATCGGGTCGATAATCTTCTCATGATCGGGGTTCTCTCTACCAATTTCTTAAATTTTGACGATGCACCAAGTTGCATTAGTTGTTTATCATTGATTCTTTGTGCCCAAGGGTGCCAGATCTACGCGTGGCCCATCTTCTCTACCACCCACCATGTTTATAGAATTCCCTGGCTATAGCAAGAATCTGGGGGCTGTCATGTGCCACAGAATCTTTCCGACCCTCACCTCTTTTACACTCATCCTGAAAAAAGGAAATCGACTTCCCAAATCCTCTTTATTGTGAAGCCCTTATCGCCGCCACCCTTCGTCACATAATTCGGCACAGCCGCACAGAGAACAAGAGTCTCTGTCTTCTTCTTATTCTCCTTAACATTAGTTATGCTTTCTATTATCTTTTTGTGGCCCTTTTCTTCTCGGCTGGTTCCCTCCGTTTCTAATTTGGTTTCTTGTTGCATTCGTCATAGTCTCCAAGCGACTGAGGTTCCGGATAGACCTGCTCCACATTCCTTGGCAATGGTCACTCATGAGCTCATCTATTATTCTATTAAGATCCGGAACAAGGATTTGGTTATCTGCCATGGTGAGAATTTAGGGTGAACTATGCTGGTTTTGAGTTTAATGGTAGTCGAAGAGGAGAAAAGAGAATGGGAAGACTGATGAGAATGCTGGATTAGTCATTGATGAAGTCGGCTGTTGGTTTTAGTCTTTATGATGGGTGGGCTTGACATATCATTGTCTTTATAATCTCATAAACATTGTGCTGATTACTCTTTCATATTCTTCAACTAATGGCTCCATGAGTTTCAGATTCTGCCTTAAATCAGGAAAGTTTAAGAAACCCGTAATTTATTGCATTTTAAACAGTCTAGTTTGTGATCTACCCTAAGTTTTTGTCACGACCAGAAATGGTCATGATAATCAGTCGATAAATACATCCCTCTCTCTTTCTGGATTTTGCTGCAATTAGCGTCTAGATCCCTCTATCGCGACATTATTATCTTATCTCATTCTTTTTAAAACTCACACATTTTTTCCTGACCCATCGAGTTAATGTTAGACCTTCTTTTCGTCTGGCTCTTGAAAGATTATGTTGCGATCTTAAAAACACTGATCTCCCTAATTTAACAAATAAATTACTTCGACCCCAAAAGTGGTCATGACAATAAAATGATCATCGCGACCTGGTATTTCTTATTCTCTTGTTTTCCATTCAAACCGGGGTGTGACCTCAGCTTGTCTCGACATGAGGAAATTTTTAGTCTTTAGGAGCAGAGTTCAAATTCATAAGCAGTGAATCAATAAACCCAATTCAAACAAACAAAAATAATCCACCCCTTCATCCATTCAAACACATGCAACAAATTAAATCAGCAGGCTTGAGTTCAATATTGAATAAATCAGAATTTTTGACTTCAAATCGTTTCAATTTCTCCCAAAAACAATTTAACCTAAATACAGAGAGTAAACTAAATACACCCATATAAGTCATAGTAGCCACTTTGTGTGTGAGTACCTACTTGAGACTCCATCTCTATTCAGTCCTTATATTAAAAGAATACTACAAAAAATTTAAACAGTATATATAAAGAAAATTCTAACTAGAAAACTTGAAAATTTTAAAAACACAAGTTGACTAACATAACATAAAAAAATAATAATAAACTGTTGTGTTGGTTGCTCACCTGGCAGGATAGGTTTTGATTCTTGTTGGGACTTTGCTTTTTGCTATCAGTTACCACGTTTCAACTCAAATTATTCCACTTTAGAACTAGGAATCAATCATATTTCTTCAAAATCACTCGCTAATCATGACCATTTACTTTTCAAACTCTACTCAACTACACTAGATTTTCAATCATCTACCCCAAAGTTATACTTTGCCCACTATTATATCAGAGACCCCTCCATTTGTTTCAGTTTCCACTATAAAGAAACTTTAAATCTGGGTTAAATAACTGGACCTGATCTCTTGTGTGATTCCCTCCTTGAATCTTTCAATCTATTGTCATTTGTTTGCTCCTTGTCTGCGCTCGGTGCGAGAAGATTGCTCATGAAGCTTTCATTTCGGCTCTTCGATTCATTTAAATTTGGAGTAGTCTTTCTTCATAAGCGGCTTTGAAGTCAAAATTCTTTTCTGATGGCGTAACCTGTTAATTCAAGAGGAGGTGACAAGGTTACCAAAGACAGTCTGTTAGGGACATTCAATAAAGTTTATATGCGGAGTCCTATAGGCCCACAATCGTCATCAAGCTTTAAAAGACTAATCTCTTCTTGCAGAACTCACTTAGTCTTTTCAAGAATTTTCTTTATCTCCTGTTAGAGACTTTAAGCTTGCCCATTTATTTGAGGATGATAAACAAACTCATTGCTGTGTTTTTCCTCCCATACCCTATTCATGAGCTTCTGAAACACCTTGTTGCCAGTAAATCACTCATTCACTAATTATAGTCACTGGAGTGTTCCAAATGCGCTCAGGAATGTTTCTTTTTAAGAATCCACCTAGCTAATATTAACGCCAATTATTACAGGACAAATGTTCTTCACCCATTTGGATACATAATCCAGCTAGGAAGTATTTATATGTTCCAAAGAAGATGGAAAAGGCCCGTGAAGTCTGTTCCCCATTACATCGAATAATTGCACACGGGATGCCATGCGAGGGCATTTCTATTGCCTTTTATGCTCTTCCCATCCTTGGCACACTGATCACAAAGTTTCACCCATTCAAAGTAATCTTTGAAGAAATAGTAGGCGACGTAAAACTGATTCGATTTTGGCGGTGTTTTCCTCCTCAAGGTGTGTATCACGTAAAATTGGTCATGACGTTGCGATTTTACCGGATCCACTTCCGTACACCTTATGATGATCCATATCAACCTCTCTTTTGAATAATTGGTTGTCCCAGATGTAAAACTTGCTTTCAATCCTCATTCTTTTCTGTTAGCTGGTTTATTTTGGTGTATCATCCACAAAGCTGTGAGGATTCACAATATCAGCCTCGAGTAGTGGAATGATAGTGTGATAAACTACTCATTTGGAAAATTTTACGCTGCGCCATTTCTTCACGCAGTGATAACGACTGCCCGACAAGTGATCAGCTATCACATTGTCACAACCTTTCTTATCCCGATCTCAGATCTGATTCATGATAATATTTCCCATCCCGATGGGTCTTGGCTTAGCTTCCTTTTTGGCCATCAAATATTAGATTGCAACATGATCAATATGTGGATGGCGATCTTGGACCAGTGTATGACCTCAAACTTCACATGCAAATACCATAGCCAGCATCTCCTTTTCAATAGTTGAGTAATTCTCTTGAGCTTCATTGAAGGTTTTGCTGGAATAGTATATGGCCCTAAACATTTTGTAAACTTTCTGTCCCAATACAACTCCCATTGCATAGTCACTGGCATCACACATAATCTCAAATTCTTTGTTCCAATCTGGTTTGCCCAGCCCGCGATGGGAGCTTTAACTAAATCTATGATCTCATAGATGAACCGCGGGATATTAAAATTAAACGGCATCCTTCTCCGATGTTCACATAATGAATACACACTAACTTTTAAAAGTCTCACAACAGTCTTCTATAGAAATGACATACCACGAGACTTCAACGCTCACTTTGGCTGTGGTGTAGAAAGATCTTTATAATAGATGTGGCGGTGCTTCGGCCCTTGTGGAGAATTTCTCTGCCCGATTACAAATGCAGCTCCACCCTTTACCAAATCATTGATTTCCCAATTCAAAGTTAAGTTACGGTCTGGCTTTGTGAAGTACTGTCCCAAAATTCTACAAGCAATGTTCGCGATCACCTGGCACGTGAAGTAATGTGATCATCTCCACCAACCTCCTTACTTCCATCGAGAACAAACGTCTTACATCTTTGGAAAGTAGCAGGAGCATTGCATAACCGTAATTGCTAAAAAGCAAATGTACCTTAGGCGGTGAAAGTAGTTTCTCTGGGGTCCTCCGAAGTCATAAAATAACCAGGTGCAGATTTATATCCGAGCATCCATCAAAAAACAGAGAATGAGGTCATCTTTGTACTCATCAACTTGCTCCCGATCAATAGAAGGGAAGGAAAATGATCTTTCCTAGTTGCATTGTTAATTTTCTGTAATCTATACACCCTCCCATCTGTCACGAGTTCTTGTAGGAAACAATTCATTCCTTTCATTTCTGATCATAGTGAATCCACCCTTCTTAAGAACCACATGAACTAGGCTTACCTGAGACATCGATATTAGCAATCTGATCTACATTTAGCCATTTTGGTGCTTTACTTTCTTACAACATCTTTCATCCACGGGGTTCAAAGAACTCTTTGAATTGTTCAACTAATGTTTTTTGCATCATCATTCAGCAAGATTTGTGCAGCTGCAAAATAGAAGGACTGATACCCTTTAGAGATCTTTAATTTGAACCAGGAAGTAAACATCTTGTCTTCGCTTTAGGAATGCGCGACGGCTTTGTTCTTCATTCTGATTCAATTGATATCATGATTCTTTGGTTTCCCGCCTGGTTTGCAAGGAAGGCGCCCCGGATAGTAGGCTGACCAGATCAAAAGTGGCTTGCTACTGCACTAGTCTCTTGTTTAGTAACTTTCTTTTCACATTTGCTTGAATTTTTCTTGATTAATTTCATTCAAACTCAGTATTCTATATTTTAAACCGGAATGCGGTTCATAATCCAACTCTCAAGATACTAGAAATTCATCTCATTTTTCATTGAAGATATTGAAAGTTATAATCAAAATCAAGTCAAAAACTGATAGGACTACTATTATCACCACAGCATTACAATTTTCACCATCAGCATCAGATTGTGTCAAGCTTTTTCCAGTTGAAGTGCCTGCTTCATTTCACCCTGGGAGATGAGCTCTTTTTTTATCAAATGGAATAGCTCCTAGATTTACTTTAAGGGTCTTCTAAAACAAGAGGACCTGGTTATGTTCTTCCATTTTCACCATACAAGTCACAAGGAAGATAAAGAATTCCCTCTCTGGGCCAATCACAATCTTCAAGAACACATCTGGTTTGGCCGGCGGATCATGTTGTGTAGTATAATTGTTGTTAAGGTAAGTTTCCCCAAACTCAATCTTGTGATAAGGGCATCAAGTTGATACTGGCTCCTAAAGTCACATGTAAAGACCTTCTTGAACTCATGTATTTCCCCTAATGAGCGGGGATGGTAGAAAATTTTACACAGTCCTTCATTTCTAGTAAGATTCTTTCTTTGAATAGCGCGCAGTGGCGTTGAGTTCACTATTCCTTCTGACAATCTTCTTCTTCTTGTCGATGTCTCCTTGAAATTTTATAGTGGACTGGATGAGACCTTTATAAAGGAATATTGGCCTGTTTTCTGAAGAGTTTCAAGAATTTAGAAAAATTGTTCTTATATGCTTCCTAGATCCTGGCCAGATGGGACTACGAGGGGTGTAAGCTTTAACACTTCTATACTGTTTGCATTACTAACTCTGGGTTTTATTTTCAGTTACTCGGTTTTTTTGCTACATTTCTATAGTCTTTTGTCTTGCTCCTTCCATTATCTCCTCCAGTTGGCATACTTCACTTGCACTGTCAGTCTTCATCTTTCTCTTTACTTTCTGTGTCTCATTTCCTTGCCACTCCTCAGCTGGACTACCATACAATCCTTTGGATTTTTCTGAGTGTCACTAGGAAATGCATTCTTGTTCTAGTTCTGCAAGGTTAAAGCCAGCTGCCCAACCTAAGTTTCCAAGTTCTTCAGGGAGGCATTGGTGTTTGATAGAAACATTTGTGAGTTGGATTTAAGAGCTTCCAACTCAACAAATTTATGTTCATGGGTGTGAAGCTGTTTTTTGTTATCCCCCATGAAGTGCGACATACGCTCATCAAGCGATGGGTCCCTCTGACCTTGATATTCTTTGCTCTCACTTCTTCTTTAACTGCTTCTTTGGAACCTTGGTGGATGATACCCTTCTTTGGAAATTCTGCCCTGTCTTTGGCCTTGTGATACTCCTCGCCCTTGTGAAAGGGATTTGCTCATGGTTCTAAATCTTGGATTGGCAAAATTATGTGACAAAATTGCGATTAATTAAATAAATCAGCTTCTCTAATTTCGCTTACTGGGATAAATTAAGCCTCTCATTTCGCTCCGGGATCTTTATGTTTAGTCCCTCCGCCCACGCCCTCACAGTTCCACCTCTCATCCTCACTCCAATCTACTGACCAAAATCATGATTTATCTGTTTTTAATCCTCATGTGCATATCGCGCATCAACTTTACTTTGCATGGCAATCATCTTGTTAAGCTCAATGACTCCACTCCCTCTTGCTTTGCAGCTCCTTGTAAATTCAGATGGGGCTTTCATGTTGCATTTGGCTAGGTCTGCTATCAAATCCCTTGCCTCCTCTGCACTTTTCCTCTTGAATGCCCCACAGCAGGAAGCATCTATGATACCCTTGTAAATATCATTCAGAGAGTGATAAACAATATCCATTTGTCACGAAGATCTATGCCGCCACTAGGATATCTGCTAGTAACCTTTATACGCTCACATGAAATTGCTTGTAGCTTTACCATCCCTCCCCTTGTTGGAACTACTATGATTTCTTCTTGCTTTGTGATTTGTGAGGGGATCAGGAAAAAAACACACTTACAGGGGTGCCACAAGCTCTTCCATGTATCGCGATAACATGGTAGTAATTCATACCATGTGGCACACTGCAATATCTCTTAAGGAAAAAAGGAAAAGAGGTGTGGCTTTATCACCTCTAGTCTCACACCATTCTCAACTTAGCTGTGTTTTGCGATCGGAGAATGCCAAAAGTATTCCTTCGAGATCCTTCGTTTAGGATGACTAATCATGGTCACCACGAACCATATGGTAATCGAGGCTAGTTTTAGCTCAAAGTTATTGAACTTCAACGACGGGTTGTGCGGCTGTGAGTATTTTGGCCTTTGGATGACAGGCCTCGTCACTCCATTGTATCTTGAATTGAGCCTTTGGCTAGCGTTTTTCACTGTTCAACTATCTGATCAACGTTCTTTCATACGCCGCCAGTGCTTTTACGCTCTGCTTACTTTCCTTAAGCTTCTTAGTGTTCTTTCCAGTCGGAATCTCTGAAGCAGATCTGGGTTCTGGCACTCTGTGCGCCGTCAACCTCCTGAAATGGAAACATATTGAGATTAGTGGAAGCGATTTATCCCACCGAATATATCCTTTAAGATCTCTAAAGATGAGTAGCTTATCAAACCCCTTTGCTATCAAAAGCTGTTTTTGTGCGGCTTCTTTTATAGAAACTAAGAAAAAATAGCCAAGATGCACTTCACTCTTTTTGTTAGAATAACCAGTTTGACTAATCTTTCAATCACGGCAGCGGTGATTTATGCGAAGTAGGTGTCGAATAAACAAAAATTTTCATCTTGGGTTCTTTCTGGCGTAGCTTAAGCTACTGGTATAGTGGCTCACAGAATTCGAACACATGGATGGGTTTTCTTCGTACAGATGATTCCCCCGGTGAGATTTCAAAAATGGTGAATTTCAATTTGGTTTGGGGTTTAGTAACAGGGAGATTCTGATGATTCCGAATTAAAATGAAATAAGTGAAAAAAATTGTAAAATAGAATTCCTTGTAGTGTTAGGTCACTGGGGCTGGGGTCCTGGGGTAACTGAGGTTCTCCAGGGTCCTTTCCTCGCGTTGGAGAGGATGACATATAGTCATCTCCCAAACCGGTTCTTCGTTAGCATAGGCGGCCTAAAATAACTATCTTTGAAGGTGAGTATTTGCCTCCCATTGATGGTCTCGGACGGAGTGAAGACCAACATCTGTATTTCTTTCTAACAGCTAATAAATGATAACTAATGAATGTCCTTTGTATCTAACAATAAGCATACAATGAACCACAAAGCTTACCAGTAATATTACTTCTTCCCAATTAGAGGCAAGAAGGATGAACCAAGGCGAGAAAAATAAATAAATCCTTGAATGTGCTTTTTGATAATACCATAGATAAATAACTATGGATATGATGAGATGCAATAAAAGCATCCAATAAGACTAAGCTTATCAAATACTAATCATTCAAAAACGGCAGGAGGGTAAAGCCCTACGTTGGCCCAAAAACCCATAATAAGTATCTACTCAAATTATTGTAAATATCTCAGTTATATCGATCCCACACCTTGATGGCCTCACTCCAAGAAAAAGTTTTAAGCGCTCATCCTCCGGTTGTCATCCTCGGAGGTGTTTATTCTACCAGTGAGAAAATGAGAGAAAAGGGAGAGAAAGAAGAGTAGAAGCGGGAGAGCTGAAAGCTTCTCCCGTCAATTTTTTATTGTTGAATTGATTGATTCATTATAGACCTTGACTCCAGCTTATGATACTCGGAAACCAGGAGTTACTGAAACTAAACGAAAGCTACTCTAAGGACAATTTGGAAGAACGAAGAAAGGATCAAAATCTTCAAAAAATGAAGAAGAAAACAAAGCATGAATAAGTCTGGAAACTTGAACAATCGCGAGTTGTGAGCAGTGGCGAGGGCGAACAATGGCGACCGAAAACGACATTACTAACTCTGTTTTCTTCACTTTTACTCTTCGCCTCATACGGATACGATCACTACAGCCAAGGGTTCAACTTTCGGGGTTTCGCCCCATTAGCGGTCAGACTCATAAATTCAAAACTATAATAAACACCATTCGGGTGGCGCAAAAATAAACAATTAGAATAATGAAGAACACTTAATCGCGCAAATTGGGTTAATTACGTGATTAGTACATAAGAAATTACTCCAAGGCTTGTAATAAACGGGGTCTAAATAAGCGCCCGGCGCGATAAACAACAGTTGCATAAAACTTGTTCGTCTATGAAGGATATAGACCTAAAAGCCACTCAAATTTAAACACCTCATCTGAGACATACCAGATTTTCTCATCGCTTGGAAATCGAGTGGATTTGGAGTTTCTTAAATTTAATAAATTGATTTAATGTTAAGATTATGAATATGGGTTTGATCTGTGACAGCATGAGGTGCCGGGTCGCATTGTAAGATTGGATGTAAGTCCAGGATATCATTCAATGATTGACTTAGATTCTCAAAATCCAACTACTGACTACTTTCGCGAGATCCATTATATCACGGATCTCTATGTGAATTTCTGGATTAACTAGAAAAATGGTGTTCTACCAAGAATACATTTAAATAAAAAGAAAGAGATGAATTTTAACGATATAAATAAATAACAAAACAAAATATCTTGTTGAATCAATTCTCTATGAAATGAACACTATCAAGAAGTATTGTAAACGGTCAGTTTCTACTATGTGTTAATGCCCTACGACATCGGATTTTGAATTATCAGATGCCTAATGAGTTAGTTTCTCAAATCATGACTAGAGTCCTGCTTCTCTCGAAGACATGGTCTAACGATTACTTATGCTTTACCTAATCTTAACAAGATCTGGGTCTTTTTCTTTCCTCAATACTTGTTTTGTTTCTTGAGGCCAGATTTCTTGCTTCGAAGTAAATTTATTCTGAATTTCTACAACTTGATTGATGGCTTCGTCGCTAAATCTGATGGATATTTCCATTCCTTGATTAGATCTCTCGGCTAGCAGGGTTCAAAGAGGCTTTCCAATGATTAAGGTGAAATCTCTGGGTTGTTTAAATTGATAATTTATTCCTATCGGCTTATCAATTATGAGTAGACAAATTTATCGAGTGAACTCTCAAAGCTCAGTAGTTCTTCAATGGTAGTCTAACATACCCACCAATTGAATGTTCTCAACTCTCAGGAATCTCCATCTCTGTGTCACTCAAAGGGCCTCCTGAAAATCAGAGTAGGATACATACCTTGGAAGGGTATTCGATACTACTAGTGAGAGCAGTCCATTCGATACATCAACGAATGAAATTCCAGTCATTATTCTCTCTCCCATAATTTATTCGAAGAAAGATTGTAGCTAACAATAATTAAATCAAATTGGAAGGCACACTAGCTTTACTTTTTCAAATTCTAGGAATCAATCTAAATGGAATGTGGGTTAAGGAGCATCACTATAGTTATAAATTCTGGAAGGAAATGTTTAAAATTACGTTTGGGCTTTGGTGATTCGGGGCAGTAATTGAAGAGAATAAAAATTAAATCCGGCTTTTACATTCAATGAATTCTTGGTTAGGATCGGAAAGGAAAGAAAAGAAAAGAAAAAAAAAAATTTGATACAAATATCTGAGTGAGTCTTCCTCCTCCTCCTCCAAGGAAAATGGTTCAGAGAAAAGAAAAAACTGGCTACCTTACCACTAAACCATCTCTATATTCTAACCTTTAGAAATTAGGCTGTTCTGAGCTTCAGGTGGATTTCCTAAATTCAATGACTGAAAACTCTTCTTTAGTCGCTTTGACCTCAGAAGCTTGTTACGACCATAAATCTTAGTATGGTTTGTCGAGTCAGTCAGTGACTTCGGGAAGCTGATGAACTTCTTTCCTTTATTGCTTTTGATTGTTGAGCTATAGACCCCAATCATTTCTAGGCATTGCCTTGTTTCTTCTATTGCAATTTGATTGGTAATTCGCGACATGAATTCCTTATGGCGACTATATTCCGAATTGTCATGATGAACAATGCGACCTCACATTTTCTTGTTTTCGAAATTGAGTGCGCGACCTCACTCTCTCTACCTTTACTGCATTTCTATGTTGCGGCCTCGATTCTTTTTCGCGACCTCATTTCTGTTGTTAGCCTCTTTGCTTCTTGGTCACTGCTACTCTTTTCATATTATAGCGTCAGAATTCAGTTCATCACCAGAACCTCCCAAGAAGGTCGCACGCTCAACTTTCTTTGAGATGAAACGACCTGCCTCCCGCTGGCGTGGTGGTAGATTGCGACCAGTGAAACTGCTGATAAATGCAATTCATAATGCGACCCTCGAAAGTATATTCGCCTTCAGATTATTCTTTGCTTTCTTGGAAACTGTGACATCAGTTATGTGACCTTAATTCCGCAATGTCGCTGACATCATTTATTTGCCCCGGTATATTGATCTTGGTTAAACCGTGTTTTTACTTTAATAAATTCTATGTTAGACATAGTTCCATGTCAGGCAGCTATCTTATATCCCACTTTGCGTGCAGTAGCCAAGGCCTCATTTCTTTTGTCGACAACTAATTTTTTGTTCTGACTCACTTTTCATGTTGCGACTTAAATTGTTTTATGCTTTTCATTGTCTTATCACGACATGGGATTTAGAGTGTGACATCAATTATTCTTCTCCTTCTTGAGGTATGTGCGACCTTAAAAGCATGTCGCGACATCAATTCTCCCCATCCTGTCGCAACCTCACCCGACTTTATAATTTCCCATCAATTCATCTTTTTTTTTTTTTTTTAATTAGCGACTTAGAAAGTGTGCATGAGTAGTGGCCTTCTTACTTTGTTTTTGTCGTAGTAACTCATATGATCGCAACATGTTTATTGTTCGGTAATTTTTATATCGCGACATAAAATCTGATCGGAGCCTCGTTTGGAGTCTCAACCATATTGTATCCCATGACATAAATTGCCAGGTAAGAACCTTGTAAGGCCTTTCAACATTCCTTCTTAGTCGCGACATCAATTTTCTGTTGCGACCAACAATGTCTTCTTTTTGTGTCGCGACCTCAAAACGATGTCGCGACATAATTCTCCTTAAAGTTCCTTCTATCTTGGTTTCAGCCAGTTTCTACTATCGCAACAACTTTTGTTGGGCTTGTTATCACTTCTAGTCGTGATTTGAATTCTTTGTCGTGACTTTAAAACTGTTGTGCTACTGAATTAGTTGTCACAACATCCATAATCTATTGCAACCATAATTTTCTTCTTTTTGTGTCGCAACCTCAAAACGGTGTCGCTACATAGAATCCTTACTTGAAGCCTTGTGTGTATGACTTCTCCTTTGTCCTTGGCGACTTTTTATTGACATAGTATGACTTAGTCGACCTCGATTCTGTCGCGACCTCACCTAGCCATTAGTGGACATATTTTTCTTTACGTAGACCTTTGGCGTGACGAGTGAAGATATAAAAACCATTTATTCAAACATAAAAACTCCGGCGCGACACATAATAGACATTCAGTTATAACTATAGTGATTTTCTGTGAAATGAACATGATCATGATCAAATTGGGACAGTCAAACCTCTTTGGTTGTTGTTTAATAAATTGATGATGGTTTCAATAAAGACAGGAGGATAGTGGCGCATGTCATACCTGTGTGAAAAACGAGCGATCTTATTGAACCAGTGTGATTAAGATGGACTAAAAGTGTTAGATGTTGGAGTGGTGGGATCATATCTTGGAGATGGATGCGAGTAAGGCATCAGAAGGATGATTGGTTTTTGTTCTATCTTCTCCTATTCTCGTTTCAATATTTGAAATGTTTGTTCTAAATGTCTAAGAAAAGCATATTGATTGTTTTAATTGACTTGAGGCAAATGATTGTGAAATGTTTGCATATGAAAATTGCATAATTATTGAAAATGAACTGTTTATACAAATGTACATATTGTACTGTATTTTGATATAAAGTTTGAAACGCCCTTAATAGAAAGTTAATAGTTTAATTTGCATTAAGGAGATATTGGTATACTGATAAGGGGTAATTAGTAGTGCTGTAGTGACGATATTGATGTGTCCTTTCGGTCGACCGATGGGACCGATTACTAGTGATTCAATATCACGTATCACAGAAACATAGAGTTAAATTCGTTAAAGTGGGCCAGATTGATTTGAAGTTGACATATTGGAATTGAAAAGCGTGATTGCAAATTGAAATGAAAAGAGCATTGTGAAATGCATGATTTTGTTATAAATGATATATATTGCATATGAAAGTGTATATTTTGGATGATCAATGAACCATAAATGATTTTATATGATAAATATATATGTATTGACATTGATCATCAGATTTAGAAAGTTTTGTTAAGTAAAGCGCATGTTGACTTAAAGCCGAAGCGAAGAATGGAATTGTATAGAACCTTATGCATGAAAATGCTTAAGAATGTATTGTCAATGCAGTAAGTGAAACGGGGACAAAAGGCAAGATCGAGGAGCGTCAGTCATAAAAAATAGTGCGGGCATGCTCCGACATATGCATTCACTCCATTGTTTTTTAACATTGATATTTTGTAAAAACAATTTGACTCTGAACATCTATTTTGTAAATAATTTTGAAAAGGCATGGAATGCCTTCATTGTAAATGCATTTTGTTAAATGTAAATGTTTATGGGCTTACCCCAAATTGAAATCGCTTCCGTAATGAAATGTATTTGACAAAGTGATTGAGTGGTAATCGAGCATCCCGAATCCGGTTCAGACTCGCCAATTGGGTCGGGTCTGAAAGGGGTGCTACACCCGACCTTCCTGCCTGTTGAGCTCGAGTCACTCACATGAAAGCCACGTGAATGGGTTTAAGTCACTCACATGACTGCCACGTGAGCCACAGCTTATCCCATTCCACTAACCCCCCACTGCCACAGCCATTTGCACCAAACCATTAGGGTTGGGATGGTGGTAGTCTCGTTGGGCTTCATGCATCGCGAAAAGTCATCATTGTACTTCAGTTACTCACAGGTAGCAATTCCATATTCATGCGTGGACTTGGCATGCTCTCCAATGTGACTAGTGTATTTAATGTCACTTCCGAATGTCTCGCCCACACCGCTAGCAGCCTTGAGTTTAAATACCTTCCAAGCCTTCTGAGGGGAATTTCTTGTCTACCCCATCGAAGAAGTGTTTGAGTTGTTTCAACCATTGCTCTACATTTACATCGTTCTAGGCTTCTTCCTCTCACTAGTTCCTCTCGCGCTTCCTACAACTTTTTTCAAGGTAGAATTGAACTGTAAGTTAGAAGATTAGAAGTCTATTTTGTGTTTGCCTTTTTTAGATTCACCGGCTGGTGGTCTCCACAATCATTTGGTTCTCTCGTTGTTGCTTTGCAGTTTTTTTTTTTTTTTGTTAGTCTCCTCCCTTATGATCGAATGAGTTACCCTGGTTGATTTCCCAGGCATCGTATCGGTGACGGAGATACTCAAAGGATGACCAGTAAAGGAGATAACGTAGGAAGCTGTGTGGATGAAGAATCGTCTTCTTCCTCATCTATGGCATCTAGGGGATTCCTCTCACGTTCGGATGCTAATGGAGTCACCTTGCTTTGACCGGTTGGTACGTGCGACCGGCAGTCCGACCGGTTAGCGAAGTCAATAAAACCAAGGGGCCTTCGTTTTATTTCCTTTAAAGTCATTAATCAAATCTCTTTAGTTATCATTTTATTGTTTGGTTTTCAAAGTGTCGACTCGAATCCCAGGCTCGACCGGTTAGGCGGATCAAGCGGAGCCGGTTACTCAGGCATTTCCAATTATCTTATCAAAACATTTGGCTCATTTTATTCATTTTAAATTTGAAATTTCGCGGAAGCATTTCATTTTAGACGAAGCCAGCAAACATTTACAATTAACAAAGATTCATAAATGTTTACATTTAACTAAAATGCCTTTACAAAAATAAGGATCCGGAGTTCAAAGCGTTTTACAAAATGTCGATGTTTGAAAGAAATGGAGTAATGCATATGTGAGCATACTCAGTAATTCCTTCGCTATATTTCTGAGCTCTCGATCTTAGGTCTTGCTTAGATGTCGCTCGGTACACAACGCATTGATAAAAATAATCGCTAAGCATTTTCATGCTTAGTAGTTCTACTCGATTCTGTAATTCCATTTACGTTCATATAAATCATGCATATATCAAAATAATGCCTTTATACAATATCAATGTAATGTAAAGATACATATGAAATACACTTTTCAATACCATCGTTTTCTTTTTTTCGGTTTGTGATTCCACATATAGCTATAGGAATTTGACATCACAGTGGTCGGTTAATTGAATCACACTGTTTATCATTGATAGTAATGTGGTTTCATTCAATATGCAGATCTCACATGCGTATAGGTCGACATTCACGGCCAGTTCGAGTTGGTGAATCTGTCTGTTTAATCGTCCCATTAGCAATGTGTTTCGCATTATTAATTACGATTGCAACCTTGATGAATTCCAGTTGGTAGAATTCACGTCATGTTAGTCCATCGATAAAAGCGGTTCAAATCAATTTACTTTTATGCAATAAATTAAGCTTATGCTTCCGAATACACGCATTCATGACAATATTTATCAAGCATTTCAAATACTAATCATTCGAATCAATATATATGTATATGTCGCAAATAGAGAACAATATGAAAATAGAGACGAATAAGAACAAACTAAGAATAGAGAGCGGGTATAGAGCAGGACCAATTATGTCGATTCCGTTTCTTTCTCGGTGTCGATCCTAGGCGGGTTGTCGTCTTATTGCACTAGTCAAATCGATTCATTCACTCTTAGTGATTATGCAAATAATCGTACTAAATGGGTCGCTTTGCCTCGGCGACTCGGTATGAATGCAGCACTGACTTAGACTCATTCTTATTCCTCTATGAATCTTTGCCAGGAGTGGAATCATTCAATGTCGGATTATCGAACTAAAGTTATGACATTTTCATGCCAACTAATAAATTCTGGAATTACACTAGGAACAGTTTGTATTACTCATTTTTCAGGAGTCTTAACTTCATATTTTGACACTAGGTCCTTGCGCCAATAATTTAATTTAGGTCTTGAGGTTACATTAGAACTGGAATCCACCCAATTCGGAGGACCCCGAAACTCAAGTTATGTCGAAACAGCGGTTCTCTATGTCCAAAGCTGATGCAGAATTTTTCTTGCACATGACCCACTTTAGTGAATTTTTAGATGCTTTAGGATCAAATTTGATGATGCCTTCTACTCTTTAAGTTTGGTTCTCCTTGAGTCCTATTTTACTTAGCCCACTTGAATCACTCAAATCGGATAAGAAATGAGGAAGTTATGGCCAGAATACGAAAACTGGTCAGAACAGGAAAACCAGAACAAGTCCTACCGGTAGGACTTAACTTCTACCGGTAGGACTTGGCCAAAAATGACCAGAATCAAAGTTCTACCGGTAGAACTTAACTTCTACCGGTAGGACTCTCTGAAAAGTGCTGATGTGTGTTTTCCTACATTTTTTCCATATGTTTCAACTCCGATCAACTCCTATACCTCTGCAAATACTTCAGACCACTTGAATTCATCTTATGATCTCTTTTCTACTCAATTTATCATTCAATCCTTCTCTTATTTCAAAGACCTATTATGAATTTCTTCCAAAAACCATTCTAATGGGTCTTAACCACATACACATACAAATACACTACATTATTGGGGTTTGTTCTAACCCTGACCCTTTTCTTTGCAATTAAGCAGTAAATCCAACTCGAAGGATTCCATGAGAAAAACTTCTTGTACATTTGAGGTTTACCCACAACACCTCAACAAGAGATTGGATTTGTGTGATCTCTCCACAAAACCCTAGACATGGAGGAACAATTCTTTAAACCAAGGCCTTAGGGAATCAAAACACACTTGATCCCAAGTTAAAAACATACCTTGGCTTTGATCTTCCTCTCCTTCTCCTTCTTCTCTTCTTCTTCTTCCTCTTCCTCTTCTCTTCTTTTCTTCCCTTCACGGTTTGCTCTTCTCCAAATGAGACCAATTTTTGGTCTTTAAATCCAAAATATCCTTAGGCCTTGTTTGGCCCTCAAAACCCATTTTTTTGGGTTAGTTTCATTAATTGCTTTTTAGTCCTTGGATTCTTCCCTTTTTTTGAAATTCAACTTATGCATATTCTAGTTTAACCCCTCATCTCTCTCTTATTTCAATCCAACTCATTTTATTCTATTGCTAGTATTTATCTCTACTCCCGCTTCTTTGATATTTATATCCTTTATGGAAATTTCAATTTTATCCTTGTTTTGGTGCTCAAATTTTCCGGGTTCACTAAATTTGCTATTTCATAATTTGTCAATTCATCACTTTTCCCGGAAAAACCCAAGTTTTGCCCAATTCATACCCAGAATATATAATAAAATTATTATAAAAATTCTAGGCTATTTTTGGGCGTTACAGAGTCTCGGGTAGATGCCTTCTGAAAGAGATTCCTTCCCTCCTATGTCAGGAACATTTTTTATCCTTGGGACTCGATTTATAGCTACGAATGATGATCGAGGTGTGATGAACTCCATTTACTAGGCGAATCCATATCAATGAAATTTGGGTTCACTCCTCCCCCGATTCATCGGTTCCTATGCTTTACCCACGACTCCACCGTGTCCACGCGTTCACGTGAACATTTATCTGTATTTTCTAGGTGTGGCAGTGCTAAATAGGCGGCATAGGTTGCACTTGGAGTTTTGGAGGGAGGTGCTCCTGTCTACACCTTCAAGCGGCCTGACCTTGAGGTGATGCTACCTCATTGCTAATGCAAAATCGCTGCAATTGGTGACAAACTTGCCGACCACTAGCAAGAATAAGTCGCATGGAAACGTGTTGCTATTCGGGGCTAGGGGATGCGTTGGGGATCCCATGCTTTAAGAGTTTTTGGTGAACATTGACCTTGATGCAGATCGGACACAAGGATCTTTGTCGCTTTGTCAAATGGGACAAACCCTCCTTAACCTTGTTTGTTTATGTGGAGTACCTTGGGAAGCTCGTTGATGACCTGAGTCCATCCCAGTTTGGCTGGCCCAGTCGAGGTCTTAGGCCTCCCAAAGCTCCGCCTTGGGCTTGTGATTCCATACGACCTTAAACAAACCGGAGGTGTTTGATCGGCCCGAGAGGACTTCTATAGTCTGAAGGTGCACTTGAATTTTAGAAATTCGGACCGCGAAAGCGAAAAGTGAGTTACAAGCGCATCTTACGCATTCAGGCAGCTTATGAGGCATGAACTTAGGAGGCATCCGAGGAGCTGGTCGTTGGAGAAAAATTCCCAATCGCTCCTCCTCATCATCACGAACCACAAGTTCAACCGAAGATTGTGTTGCAACAATAAGAACATAGTAGTTGAATTGTATGTATGAGAATGCTTATCGTAACATAAAGTTCGGAGGAATTACAGCGTGTAAAGGCGAAGTATGTCGCGATATTTCAAAACTTTGTCGTGACAATGACTTAAGAATAGCACAAGGCAGGAATGTTGAGACAAACTCACAACAAGGTGGGATATAATAGCGCAACAATGTTCTTGACGTTCATTAACTTTTTTGACAAAATTCTGCGACTCATAAGAAAGAACAAGACAAGAATATTGCGACAAAGCCACGACAAGGCTTGAAGACACACCAACAAATATTTATGTCGTGACATTCATAAATTTTGTCATGACAAACTTGACAAAAGGCAAAAATTGAAGACATAGAAGAAATGTTACCATAAGGAAACTAACACAAAGCTAAGATTACGTAGTGTAATGTCTGACATAGACAATTAATAATATGTGACAAGAGACAATAATTGGGCTTATCTTAAAATCCACAAATTCAGCCTAGGTTTCAAGCCCAACATTTATTGAACCTATAAATAGAAAAGCTGAAGGTACACTGCGTAGCCTTTGAGTAAACCTTGAGCAGTCTTGAGAAGAACTGAAGTCTACTGTATATATTTTTATTTTTTTTTTTTTTTTTTTTACTAGGAGATTGAGCTGAGTTGAATTATGAAGCTAAACTAGTGTAGATCTAGTTTTCAATTATGTCTGAACTTTATTAGATTTAGAAACATTTCTTGAACCCATTTCTCATTCAGTTGATCATAGTTTCAATGAATTTGTTTGACAAACTAGTCATTGTGAATTGTGATTCAGATTTGAAAGACTAATCTTCCTCTGGGAAGGAATTGGTTGATCTGACTATGAATTATAGCAATATTATTGAAGTTGTGGGTATGAGATCTAGGTTTATCTAATTGATATTGTTTGTGTATGGAATTTTTAAAGATACAGTGATCATGCACAAAGGAATTATGTCTTTGTTACGATTTCCAAGATCCCTCTAGTGATGAGAAAGTTACACGAGAATAAGAGTGGTCACCTAGAGTATATTTCAGCGATATTCATTCAAAGACTAATGCACTCTAAATGTGGTTTTGATTCTTCATGCATTTTGTTCCTACTAGTGTTTGGACAATTTGTTGATAGATAATTTCTTACTCTAATGAATTGTAGATTGAGGTATCAATTAGATAGGAAGGGCTATTATCTTTGTCTATGGGTATAAGTAGTTTTAGGTCATCGGAAATGGTTGTAGAAATCTTTGGAAAGGAAGAAATAACGGATACTTGAGATGATCAATTCAAAAGTAGCTAATTAGACCCATTGACCTGGTTTATGAATGTGGTTATCTAATTGGAGAAATGTATAGTGTCAAGAGGTTTTCCAGGACTATACTATTGTGTTCTTGGACAAATCCAGAATTCAAAACCATAGCTAACTTGTTATTTTGAACCAAATGCATATTGATGATCAAAAAACTTGTTTATTTCTCATTGTTAATTCAACTCAATGAAAACCCTGATTTTTTTAATTTTATTTTATTTTAATTAGAGAAAAACTGGATAAGAGTTATTTACATTTCAACTGTTAGTCAATCTTAAATCCTTTGAAATTATAAGTTCAAATAGTTGATTTCTTGAGTAGTAGGGGTAATTGACCTTTAGATTATATAATCAATCCTTGTGGGAATGATATATGGACTTAAAATCCACTTTTATTACTTGTTTAACCTATGCACTTGTAGTGATTTAGACCAAAACCAATTTTCATTATTACATACACATCAGAAAACACTTTCTTATAAATCTTAATCAAACAACAAGTTTTTGGCATTCCTACTGAGGATTGAATTATCCCTAGTAGTAATGTATGAAATTAGTTGCAATTTTTTGTCTATATAAAAATCAGTCAACCATCGAGTTGCGATGGCGGCTTGGCTCTCAGGTCTTCCCATCTTTGGAATTATCCTTTTTATCCTCGGTCGAGGGAGGCTTCAGAGGCCACTCGAAACGGCTACAACATCCTCGGATGAAGGCGTCTCCCGCTTTGCTTGGGTGGTGGTGCAGAAGACGACAACCTTCCCTCACTCCCTCGGGAGGGTATAAAAGAATAATGGGTCGGGTGCATCCACCCCAAGCGGTTCCCACTACCTCTAGGTGACTACTAGTACATTAGGCTTTTCTAAGTTGATCCCATAGGCTTTTTCTTTAATTTGGTACATTAATTCATTGAATATCAACACAATATACCTCTAGGTGACTGCTCTTTACTCTCAGGTAGTCCATCTTTCTGTCACTCAAAGTGATCCTGGAAATTAGAGTACTGATACAGTTCCTTTTTGGGTATAGAACAATGATATTCAGAACAGCTCAATAGAAGAACAATACCAATTAGATCAACTCAGATTTCATACCCACAAAATCATCTAATACTACAAGTGTCACACCCCATGACTAAAATGACACCATTCTATATTAAAGCATAAACACGAAACCATATTACTGATACTTTAAGTCCTTACGCACAAAATACGACCGAGAATAACACATATCTAATAGTGAAGCCAGAGCACTTGGAATTAGTAAAATATATATATGATCTACAATCCCAAGCTATCTAAGGACAGCCCCCAAAACTAACAAGTGTATAAACAAGTGAGGTTATATTACATTGATCCACCAAACCAAAATATGATTGTTTATCAAAACACATGACCAAGGACTCAAAGGCTAATCTAGCAAAATAAACTCCCAATCTCATGACCTTGCGGGTTTCCACGGCTTCAGCTCACGTAGGCGCCTCTTACCATCTAAGGTGGAGGAAAATAATAAGGGTAGGTTTCAACAACTCAGTAGGAAATCTCATAAACAAACCATGATCACCATTAAATACTTTAATTATACATATCCCAAAATATATATATAAAAACATGAGTATTTCGTAAATGCAATTGAGTTCAAGATGGAAAACACATGAAAGCTTAACATATCTCCTAACTCCACCCCTCAATGACACTTTTGGGACTTCAACCTTGGGACTAGTCTCTATCTCGTATTACTTGGACAATTTTGGAATTTCAACCCAGGGACTAGTCTCCATCCCGTATGACTTGTGGACACTTTTGGAACTTTAACCCAAGGACTAGTCACCATCCCGTCTCCAACACAACAACCAGGACACTCACCATAGTCCCAATCCCCATGCCATGATTTAGCTTGTTTACGATACAATTCACCTCATGGATATTTCAAAATCATGATATATTTGTATAACTTATTTCCAAACTTCAATATATATATATATATATAATCAAATAAACCTTCACAACCAAACATAGAATGGTACAAGATTTCCCTACCTCCTTTTTTGGTTGATCCTTGAATTTCTCCTTTAAGTAGAGAATTCTTTAAACGAAAGAATCAAAGGTAGAATAAATCAGTGATCTAACCGAAAATCATCAAGTAAAACAAAATCACGCTCTTATCTCTACACTTGCTTGCTAAATTTTTTGGGAACAATCAAGAAATATTTTGCTAATACTTCATTCATGCAAGTTGTAGTACTAGGAGTCTATTTTTTGTAGAAATTGGAATCACCTCATTATAACTCAACTTATAGCCAAAGTACAGAACCTTCCCCCATTGAGGGAACAAAACCCGACTCTTCACTTTAGGCTCAAAAAAAGGGGACTTAGGGTAAGAATTGATTCTCAATGTCTTGAAAAAAATTGTATGTCTATCTCTTAGGGTTCATCGCCAACTAGAAACATCCAATTTGGAGATCCGGAGGCCAAGATATGGCCAAAACAAGAAAACGGGTTCTAGAGAAATTTTGGCAGCACTTCCCCTATAATTCCATCATATCCATTTCACACAATTTGGTCCTTAACAGAGGACACTACCAACCAAAACCAATTTACAAATAACCAATCCTCAAATCAAGCAAGCACCAGATGTGAAATTTGGATTTTCTAACCTTAGAGCAAACCTTGGCCTCCTTTCTTCTTCGCTTTCTTCCACACCCTCTTACTTAGGCATCTAGAGAACACACAAAATGAGAAGAGTCAAAACTTTAGATCTCATTCTCCCGAGATCAAATTTGGATTTCAAAGGCTCCCAAAGCCAATTCGGAATCCATTCTTCTAGACGTTCCATGTGTCACCTTCCCATGTGATCAACTTTTCTCATTTTTCATCTAAGACCCTAATTTGCACATAGGTCCTTGCTTTTAAGTCCCCCAACTCTATTCAATTCCACAACTTAACATAAATCTACCATGACACAAGACTAATCACTTTATATCAAACAAAACCTCAATTGAGAATTTACCAAAATACCCTTTTTCACATTCCAGTATACATTGAACATGTTATCGCACTAGGGTATACTTTGGGTGTTACAAAGTCCATATACAGCTCTTATCCTTAATGTCACGCCAGATTAGGGTCTAGGCTTCAGTTAGCGAATCGAGCCAGGTTTCGAGGGTGGAAACCATATCTTGGGACTCTTTATTTTTTTTTTTTTTTTTTTTATACAAACAATATTTATTTTTATTTTTTTTCCGAGCTTAACTTATACTTGTGGGTATCTGAATAATTTTTTGTAATAACCAAAAGTCATTCCGCACTAAAAGGAGTTACCCTTTGGGTGGTATCGGGTTAAATCTCTACACATATGCTAAGTCCCAATTACTTATACAATTACTTATACATGTACATATCTATTAAAACATCGGAGATTGCGGAAAAGTCTTGTGAGCACCTATCTCTGAATGGCCCATCCTGTTGGGTGTGGAATGTCACATCCTCTTTATCTCTCTTCGATTACCTACACGGATTGAACACGGGTGCTAAGCTTTAAACCCAGTGGGAACATATAGACGATGTGACCCGATATGATATTGGCCGTCATATCTTTACATTTACTTATGCATATAGCAAGCCCTATTCTTATGTGACTTCTAACTCATCATATTATACATGTAGATTTTATTCTTTTCGATTCCATATCATTATCTTATTCATATTTACTTCCTGTGTCATGTATTTTACAGGTTTGTAACTCATATCTACTACATGTATGATAGATCAAATCATATTCAAAATAAACTTATACGTATACAATGGCGATTCAGAACAAATCAAATCATATCAATTTCATACGGGTTCAAAATCGGACTAATACCAATGCATATTAGACTCTTTATCTATCCTGGTAAAAGCCATTAATCAGCTCCTTTAGAAATTACATTGTGATCAGGTTGCCCGTTAAATCCTTTTTGTTTTCGTTTTATTATATTTTCATTTTTTAAAAATTATCGCGACGAATCCCTACTTGGCCCGATTGGAGGATCAAAGTGGAGCCAGTTTACTCGGCGTTTTCAATCAAAACATTTATTTCGTCTTATTAAATTTTTCTTTTTTGAAGTGTCGCGGCCGAATCCCGACTTGGCCGGTTGGCGGATCAGTGAGCCGGTTTTACTCAGAACATTTTGATTATCTTTCCAAAAACATTTGTTTATGTTATTCTATTTCAGACCTTTTTAATTACGCGAAAGCACTTCTTTTCGGGCAATCCCATAAACACTTATAATTTCAAAAAAAACCCTTAACATTTACATTCAACGAAATGCATTTACAAAACAATTCCTTTATACCATATCAGTGTAATGTAAAAATATATCTAATACTTTTCAATACCATCATTTAAACTTCGATTTGTGATTTCACATATAACTATAAATTGACATTCATGGCGGTCGAGTTGTTGAATCACATGCAGTATGTCATTCGATAGCAATGTGATCGCACATTATTATCACCGTCTCACATTTGGCTATAGAATTCGACATTCCACAGCGGTCAGTTATTGAATCACATGCATTTGTCATTAAATGCTTAATGTGATTCGCCTACCAGTATGATTCACTTTGTATAAATTGACATTCATAGCTGATTCGGATTCTTTGAATCACATGCATTTGTCATTGATAACAATGTGATCTCACATTGATATCAGTCTCACATTTGGCTATAGAATTGACATTCACGGCGGTCGATTGTTGAATCATGCATTTGTCGATGATATAATGTGATTCGCATTATAGTATGATTCACTTTAACTATAAATTGACATTCATGATAGGTCGGTTAACGAATCCTCTGCATTTTGTCATTATTAGCAATGTGATCTCACATTGATATCACTAGTCTCACATTTGGCTATAAATTCGAGCATTCCGCGGCGATTGAGTTGTTGAATACATGCATTTGTCATTAGATAACCAATATCAGATTCGCATTATGTATGATTCACTTTAACTATAAATTGACATTCATGACAAATTGATTCTTGAATCTATGCATTTGTCATTGATAGCAATGATCTCGTTCAATATCTTAGTCTCACATTTTGGCTATAGAATTCGACATTGAAATGATTCGGTTATTTGAATCTGCAATGCATTTGTCGATCGGTAGCGCTTAATGTGATTTCGCATTTACAAATACGATTTACCTTCATGGCCAATTCGAGTTGGTGAATCCGCGTCATGTTGGTCATTCAATATCACATTTCAAATCTGTTTTACTTTTATGCGATAATTTTACTTCATTGTTCGAATACACGCATACATGCATATTTATGACAAACATTTGAATAACAGTTCGATCAGTATAATATAAACTTATATATATTTCACAAATAACATTCATAGCAGATCCACGAAATCACATTTCGATTACCAATTTCCTTTATTATTATCTTTTCGAATATACCGATCTATATACTTATTTCATATGCTCATTCATAAATTCATTTACGTATACTTATTCACGTATACTCATTCATACATTCATTCACAAATTCATTCTATGTGCCTCCCTTCATACATACTCATTCATAGAATTCATTTCACGTATCTTATTCATGTACTCCTATCTTTTATTTATCATTTTTCTGGTTATATGTGATGTAATCATATATCCTTAACCACGTTAATAATGTTCATGACATATTGCCTCTCATGTTCACAATCATGTTTCAATTCATTTCATTTTCATTTTCATAATCATTTTCATGTTTCATGAACACATCTTTACATTTTCATTTTCTACATTTTTTTTCCTTGTTTCATGCCTATTACATATGGCATATATTCTATTGTAAAAATTATGATGTATGTGGAATCACACCTCATTTATATATTCCATTCCTCTGTTAATCTACTTTACTTAGAGTGGAATCAATCAATCGGATCATCAAACTAAAGTTATGGCATTTTCATGCCAAACTAGTCGGTTTACCCGGATTACACTAGAACAGTTCGTATTACTAATTTTTCCGGGATCTTAACTTCATGTTTGACTCTAGTTCATTGTACCATTTTAAATATAAGGTGCTAAGGGTCCTATTCCAACTGGAATCACCCAATTCGGAGCACTGAAACTCAAGTTACGTCCGAAACAACCCGGACTACTCTATGTTCAAGCGGTAATTTGGCTTGCACATGGCCACTTTGGAGTGGTGCAGGCCATTAGAATCAGAACCCCAGATGCCTATTCTTTAAGTTTGTTCTCATGAAGTCATTTTTACGTAGCCATGAATCACTCAAATCGAATAAGAAATGAAGCGAGTTATGGCCAAAATATGAAAATTAATTGGCGGGAAGCGAGAACAGGTTGTGCGGTGCATGTCTAACTTGTACCGGTCTGAATCAACAAAATGTTGAACACAAGTTGTACGGTCTGAGTTAGGTGTCTCGGTCTGAGTCTCAGTGCCCGGGAATGTGTATTTTCTCCCATTTTTCATGCACTTTTCCATCCCAATCAACTCTATACCTCATAAATACTTCAAGACCAATTCAAATTCATCTTATGATCCCTTTTCTACTCAATTTATCATTCAATCCTTCTCTTATTTCAAAGACCTATCATGATTTTCTTTGAACCCACTCCTAATATGGAGTCTTAACCCGTACATAAGCTAAACATGATGTTTAGTTAGGTTTATTCTAAACCTAACTCAAAGACTCTCAATTAACCATGAATCCATCCTAAAGAGAGGATTCTATGATTATCTTGTACCATATGGGGTTTTATCATTCTATTTTTCAAGAATCAGGTTTTGGATACAATTCTATCGAAACCTAGCTTTGAGCTCAATATATTCACCATACAAGCTTTAAATTCCATGTGATCCATACAAAATCCAAAGTTCCATACTCAAGGTTAAAGTTTCATACCTTTTTGGAGCTTGGCTGCCCTTAACTTCCCTGCCACTCTTGCCTTCTTCCTTCCTCTCCACCTTTCTCTTACTACTCCCTGCCCCATGTAGTTTTTCTCTCTTTTGGAGACCAAAATATAAGATATTTTGATCTTTCCCTTAAGGCCATGTTTGGCTAAGTCAAAATCCATTTTTGCTTTAAGTTTTCATAATTGCATCTTGGTCCCCCATTTCTCTTCTATTTCTATTCCATCTTTCTACAATTTACCTTAAATCCATGCTTCTTCCTAAATTCTAGTTTATTGTATCTTTTGGCTTTATTACCCTTGGGTCCTCAAGTGGAAATTGACCACTTTACCACTTTGTCTGTCTTGCTTCGGGTCTCTCATTTTATTTCCGAAAATTCATATTTAGCTTTTAATATACCCTAAACAAGTTCGAAAACTGCTAGGGTATATTTCGGGGTGTTACACTTAATGTGCCAAATTTCGTTATTTAGGCCAACAATTTAGATTAACAATCTGAATCTAAACTTAAAGCATAACAAAACATAAACAGCCTCCAACCAAAATAACCCTCTACCTAAGTATAATTAGGTAGTGCGTAACCTGAAATCAAATTATTTATTTTGGGTGTCTGACCCGGCTGTCTCGAACACGAAACTCTTTCTCGGAGGAGCTCATTTTCCATAAGCGCTATCACGAGTAAGCAACTAGTTGATCAAACAAATTCATTTCTATTGTAATCAACTAAATAAATGAATTCCATAAAGAATTCAAGATTTCATTTAGATTCAAACATAAATGAAATTTCATATACAATGATCAGGCTCTAAGTTCTACTTTAAAATCGATTACTCTGGTCAAAGATAAAATAAAGAAAAATAAAAGAAAACAAAAGAAAAATATATATAGGAAAATTCAATCCTCCTCGGGGCTTCGAGGATTCTTTGAAAGTTGGCTTGAGATTATCTTGCGTTACCACAAGCGCCTTCTATTTATAGGCTGCTGAAATCTTGGGCGAAATTCAAGGGGTAATTTGTAGTTTCCATACAAGCCCAATTGATGGTCTTTGTCACGCATTGTTTGTCTATGTTGCGACATAGTAGTCTCCTTCTTAGGCTTCTAGCTTTGTCGTGGCTTTGTCGCAACATTTCTGCCATGTCTTCAATGTCTGCCTTTTGTCAAGTTTGTCGTGACAAAGTTTATGAATGTTGCAACATAAGTGCAATTTCTCAGGTCTTCATCCTTGTTATGAGTTTGTCGCAACATTTCTACTTTGTATTCCTCTTAAGTCATTGTCGTGACAAAATTTTCCATGTCATAACAAATTTTTCTTGCCTTACAATGTTATTCCCAGAATAATTTGTTGCGACATAAGCATTCTTGTCGCGAAAGAGTTCATCTAACTTCATGTTGTGATTGTCGCAACACAATTTGTTGCTGTCACAACATAATTTCCATGCCATACAGTGTTAGCCTCTGAACTGTATGTCGTAACATCAAAATCTTTGTCGTGATAAACTCAAAATGACTTGCCTTCTTGATCTGCCAGCTTCTGTCGCGACTAAATTCGCTTGTGTCGCGAAAGAATTTCTTCCTTCTGCAAATCTTTATGTTACGACAGTCAATTTTTATGTCACGACATTATTCTAGTGAGTATTTAGTGATTCCTCTTTTCTTTTGTCGTGACAGAGATTAGAATGTCTTGACAAAGTTTTTCTATCATTTGTCTTGTTCTTTATCGCGACAGAGTTATCATATATCGTGACAATACTTCTCTGCCTTCATAATTGAATTATGTCGCGACATTAGTTTGGAATGTCACGACAAAATTTCGATGCTTCTTCAGGAGCTCTTCTCAACAGAGTTGTGAAATGTCGCAACAATCTTTCGATTGTCATCTTGTACTTTGCTTTGTCTTTGTTGCAACACAGTTCTGCTTGTTGCGAAAAACTTCCGCAAGTTGCCTTAGGACTTTGTCGATAATCTTTATGAATTATGTGTGACATACTTCATTTCTGCCTTAGCCCTTTTACTGTTTTTCTTCTTTGGTTTGTTTAACTTTT
Source organism: Tetrastigma voinierianum (assembly GCA_016808115.1). Classification (NCBI taxonomy): domain Eukaryota; kingdom Viridiplantae; phylum Streptophyta; class Magnoliopsida; order Vitales; family Vitaceae; genus Tetrastigma; species Tetrastigma voinierianum. The sequence continues at coordinate 46,526 of JAEQBH010008213.1, forward strand.
GCATTAAAACCCTGCAAAACATAAATCTGGGTAAAGATTCCATAACTCATCATTAAATTAGACCTTAAACTTTCAAATATGCATGAAAAAATGAACTTAAAAATGGATAAGTTTTTTACTCATCACTCCCCCCGTTGGTGGAGAAAGCAGCATTCCCTCCTTCCTTGGAGGTTCTCATAATGGACTCGTCTTTGTTGAGCGACTTGGAAGGATCAGGGCAGTGAGTTATCTTAGTTAGGCGCCGTTAATGCGAAGAGGTGTGAAGGTCCAAGACTTTTTGAGGGACTCAACCCCCTTCCAAATGACAACCTCAATAAGCCTTTGCCTTTACTTTATGTTGCTCATCATTTTTTATTTTTATTTTGTTGTGACTATCATTTCGTAGCAGGCATTTTTGCGCTGCATGGCAAAATCATTGCGACGGCCAAACAACACCAGCTTAGTTGCCTATCTCACATAAGGGAGGGTGCTCGGGAGATGTACAACAAGGCTCAAGGTGAGTTCCGAGTTCCTTAGATGGAGAAAGAGATTTATAGGAGGCTTCAGTGATTGGGTTGACTTAGAAAAGAGCACGACTTCTTTGACCTTTAGGTGAAGAAGATGCCTAGCTAGAGGTAGGGTGGAGGGTACGGCTTCTACCGTCATGTTGCAGCGCAAGGTCCACGAGCGAGTAGATGGGCTCAGTCTTTCGTCGGTCGAGTCGGCGGCAGCGTGACACGCACTTAGTGGAACCTAGAGTGTAAAGACTACCATTGAGAGGATTCACATGTATTGAACTACAAGCTTCTTATAACGCTAAGCTACTTGGGCTATATGATGAGCCCAGCATGAGCTGGAAGCTGTGGGTTGGCACACCTGGGGAGTGTGTAGCTCTTTTAGCGGGCGGGGAGGTCCCTTGGGACGTGCCGGCGACCAGTAGCGTTAAGTCCCTTGAGACCAGGGAATAACGGAGTGGAAAGCAAGCCTGACAATGGAGGAAGTTCGAGTTTTGCCCATACTAACAAGGGAAAGGACTTCCAAAGCGGAGGAGGTAGCTAGCATGGAACCTGTCGTCATCATTGTGCAAGGACCTTCGCACACCATGATCAAGCCTTTTGTACCTCCTTCTCCCGAGAAAGTACCTTGACCATCCACTAAAAATGTGGCACACCCAAGCCCTTTTATAACAATTTAACTATAGCTTTGATAAAACAAAATATACATTCCTTAATTTAAATAGGGCCCATAACTGTTCTTGAATAGCGCATTTATACAAATTGGCATTCCATGCCTTTTCAAATACAATTATGAAATATTTATGGAGTTCACCTTGGTTGTCCACAATATGTAAATTACATTTCCATACTTTCAAAAAGATATATATTAAAAAAAATGTGATCATCTTATGAAGACTTTTACATCTTTGAGTTCAATGAAAAATAATTACAAAATATCATGAATAAAATGATATGTATGAGACGGAGCATTTACTTATACTCCACTCTGTTTGACAGTGACTCTGCGCCCGATGATCTTCGGTCCTTCCACTTTCTACTCGATACTTGCGCAAAGATAAAAACAATGCGCTAAGCATTTTCATGCTTAGTGGTTCTATATAATACTCTCTTCCATTCAGGTTTAAATCCGAGTCATGTATTTTTTCTAAAGCAATGCCCTTTTAACCTTTTTGAATGATCGATACAATCTGATACATATAGTTCGTTTCATATACATTCATTTACAGTTTATTGATCATTCCAAATATGTACTTTCATATGCAATAAATCATTCAAAACACAAATCATGCATTTCACAATTTTCTTTTCATTTTTCCCTTAAGCGAATTTAACTTATGCTTTCGGTACATAGGATAATGAATCACCCGGCCACGATTTGCGGAACACGCGGCCGTATAAAAAAGGTTTTATAATCTGATCACGGTCCCATTGGCTGGCGGCAGTTATTAAAATCATTTGTGAACACTATCGATATTGTCCTGCTAGGCTACGGATTGGAGTGACACATCATTATGTCCGGCGCAGTACTGCTCATTTGACCCTTATTGGTATACCAATCTATCCTTAACTCGAATTTAACGGTTAACATTCACAATAGGGCACTGAATCATTCTTAGCGATTTACAATAGTGTATATACATTTATATCAAATACTTGGTTTCCAATACTCATGCAATTTTTCATGTGCAATTCATTTCACAATCAATTGTATCAAATCAATTTAAAACAAATCAATATGCAATTTATCGCAATTCATTTCAATAAATCCACTTATTTAATAATCCTTCAAACATTTTAGAAATAGAAAGAAAGAAGTGGAAAACAAACCAATTCATTTATGGCTCCAAGCGGGTAGCATGCATGTCGTATAAACGCCTTAGATTTATTTTGTAAAACAAAACCTTACAAAACCCGAAACAAGGAAGAATGTGAAGAACAAACACAAAAGGTTGTCGCTCTTGATTCTATCCTCGGAATCCGTTCTTGGATCAAGCTTCCTCATCACAACCTAATCCATCTACAAATTTGTCACTATCAAGAACAGCCCGAGAAAAAATCGGTTGTGCGTTACAGGATTTTTGGTTAAGGTTGATGTCTACCCAATACACCTTCACTTGAAAAATTTCTGGGGACACATGAGACATATTTTGCTCATTCTTCCTTCAAGAAAATTATATATTTATGAGTCTATTTTTATTAGAAATTAGAATCATCTCATTTGGATTTTGAACTCAAGTTGCGGCATTTAATGCAAGCTGAGTCGGTATGCCCAACTCAACTAATTTACCTCTTTGTTATTCTCGATTTTGAGGGGTCTTAACTCCGTATATTGGTAATGATTCATGTAGCATTTAAAGCTATAGGTTTCTTCTCAATTGGAATCATCCATTGGATCACCAAAACTCAAGTTATTGCATTTACATCGAGACTACTCACAATTTGCAAAAGCGGGAATCGGATTGTTCTTGCACATGGCTTACTTTGTGACTTTACGGCACTTTGAGGTTACAAATTGCCACTTCATTCAAGTAAATTATTCCCTAAATTATAGTTTACCAAATTTGAATCACTCAATTTGGATAGTGAAACTCAACTCTGGCCAAAACACCACAACCACACCCCGAAACATAGCATACCCGTTAAATTACCCAAACTTACCTTTAAGCCATTAAGGGCCTTTGAGCTACAATTTGCTCCTAGTCCCTCCTATACATTTGTAGTTCTAGCTCTTATGGTTCTTTACCAACTAGAATCACTCAATTTGGATGATTATAACTTAACTTATAGAAAAAAAAAACAGGGGTTTTGAACATTTTGGCAATGACTCCTTTGAAACTTCATCATTTCCTTTACACAAAAATTCCTCAAAACCAATCCAAACAATGCAAAACAATCTCAAATTGAACTAAAACCACCCAATAACACTTTACACAAAGCTAGGGTTTTCTCCAAACCCAAACACAAGAAAAGAGGGGGTTAGGGTTTTGTTTCTTACCTTTAAATCTCTTCCTTCCTCTTCTTTCTTTCTTCTTCTTCTTGATCACTTAAACTCTTGATCTCGTAGGCGAATCCACAAATCCCCTCTCTTCTTCTCACTTTCTTCTCTCTCTTCAAAGACCTAGCTCTCTCTCAAAACGTGATGAATGCCCAAATGGGCATTCCATAGACTCATTTTGGTCTTTAATCCCCAAATCTAACTAAGGTCATGTTTGGCTTATCCATTAAATGGGTCTTATCATTTTTCTCATTTAAAGCCTCATTTCACCTTCATTTTCACTTCATTTCATTTCATTTTCATTTTAACATTTACACTCCTCATTTATGACCCTTAGGTCCTCATTTGACATTTTTACCAAATTTATTTGGCTCCTATAAAATTTTCGGGTTTTTATCATTTTTCGTTTTTAGTCATTTAAACGCCGAAAAAATATAATTTAATTTATTTTCTGACTAAACATGTTATAAAGCGTAGGGTATTTTCGAGCATTACAACTCTCCCCTCGAAAAGAATTTCGTCATAAAATTACGGCTATTGAAGCAGTTGAGTAATATTCTGTATAACTTCTTCGCTTTCCCACGTGGCTTCCTCGGTGCGTGGTTTCTCCTGTTTCACTTGACGATCGGATCACTTTTCCTAACTCTTACTTCTCAAGCCCAGAGATCTCTTGGCTCATAACCGTCGTCGAATCAGGTCCTAAGCTGATTGTCTACGAGACTACATGTGATAGGTCGACACAGTACATCCTTAGCATTGACACATGGAAAACATGGATTTTCCAACTTTGGAGAGTAAAGCTAATCGTATGCCCGCTGGACCCTTTTCTCTGTCACCTCATGTAGTGATGAACCTAGGGCTCAACTTACCCTTTTTCCCAAATCTCATTACTTTCTTCCAAAGCAATACTTTCAAAAATACTTTCTCACCGATCTCATATCAATATCCTTTCTTCTCATGTTAGTGTAGGATTTTGTAATACATCGAGTAGTTACTTTGATCTTTCTCTAATGATTTTCACCTTCTCTTTGGTCTCTTAAATCAAATCGGGGCCAATTATCTTCATCTTGCTTACCTCGGTCCAACACAATGGTGTTCTACGTTTCCTTCTGTAGAGAACCTCATAAGGCTCCATTCCAATACTCATTTGGAGTTGTGTTGTACTAGAGAATTCAACGAGAGGTATAATATACATCCTAACTACCCTCATAGTCGATCACACAACTACTCGTATATCTCTTTAACACTTGGATCACTCTTACCAATTGTCCATCCATCTGCGGGGTGGAACGTTGTGCTGAAATTCAGTTGTGTGCCCAAGCCTCTTCTTGACTTTTCCCAAATCTCGAGGTAAAACCTCATATCTCTACTCCCGAAATGATCGATATTGGAATCCGTGTAACGAACTATTTCCTTTATGTAAGCTATACCAGCTTGTCAAGTGAATAGTCGGTTCTCGCGAAGCCAGGAAGAGTTGTCTTCGCCCGATCGGTCTCACGACCAGCAGATCATGCTTTCTTCTTGTCAGCGGTAACTAGACCCTGAAATCCATTGTGATTGATCCCATTTCCATTTAGGTATCACGATGTCATAACAATCCGAAGAGACTTGATGTTCGGCTTTCGCTACGACGCACCATACACTTGGTCCTGAGTGCAAAAACATCTCATTTCATTGGGATCACCAATATGAAGTCTTTTAAATCCACGATACATCTTTGTGCTACCGAGGTGCATAAGCAAAGATCCGTGTGTGCCTCTTGGTGGATTTCTTAACTGATTCATCATCATTGGGTACACAAACCCGATCGATAGTAGATCATCGTCACTCCTTGTAAACCAGTTTCTTTACCTTCTCTACTGGAGTTATAATTGCGAAATTTTCTGCATCTCATTCTATTGTGCCTCACAGCACTTAATTCAACAAATCTGGTTTTCTTTATCAATTCAGCTCTTATTTCACCGTTGTCTAATAATGACAATTGAGCATTCAATGCTTGAAGCGTTTATGCGACTTTCAAAGCATACGCTGCTATTGGCCTTCGGGATGATGTCGATCACAATCATAATCCTTGATCAATTCCATCCATCTCGTTGTCTCGAGTTAAGCTCTTTGCGAGGGCAAATAATTCAGACTTTGTGATGATTATGATAGAAACACTTTTCTCCATAAAGATAGTGTCTCCATATTTTCAATGCCGAGCCACAATGGTGGCCAATTCAAATCAGCCGCTTAGGTAGTTCTTTTCATGCGACTAGCGCCTTGAAGCGTAGCTACCACTACGAATCTTGCGTAAGGACACATCTAAGATCCGTTTAATGAGCATCACTAAAATCCGTATTCTTTGTGGGTCTCGAGTAGAGCAATCCCTCGGTTAGAATGCTTTCAACTTTCAAAGCTAGCTTGACACTTTTCCTCACTCAAATCTCACATTCTTTTGGAGCAATCTAAATGAGGGCCGCGATCGTCGAAAACCACAGCCACTTGAATATACATAGTAACCTGCCAATCCCGGGAAAATCGCACTTTAGTGACATTTCTTAATTGGTTTCCATTCAATAATCCTCTATCTTCTTTTTTGGATCCCTCAAATTCCTTCTTAGATACAATGTCGAAAAAGACACTTCTCTAACGAAATTCCATTTACCGATTTTGCATATAAGCGTTCCTTTCCTCTGAGTTTCTAGCACTACCCAAAGGTGCGTATCATGATCTTCTCCATCCTTTGAATACATAAGGATGTCATCTATAAACACCACTACAAACTGATCTACATACGGTCGGAAAACACGATTCATTAAGTCTATGAAAGTCGCCGATGCATTTATCAGCAAGCGGCATTACAGGAACTCATAATGTCATTTAGCGTTACGAATCGTCTTATGCACATCCACGTCCTTAATCCTCAATTAATGATACCCAGATCGCAAGTCAATCTTCGAAAAGATACTTGCACCTTTCAATTGGTCGAACAAGTCATCAATCCTAGGCAACGAATATTTGTTCTTCACTGTCATTTTGTTCAATTGCCTATAATCAACACACAACAGAAGCATACCATCTTTCTTTTTAACAAAGAGCACTGGAGCTCCCCATGAGCGTACACTCGGATGAATAAATCCTTTCTCTAACAATTCTTGCAACTAAAGCTTCAATTCTTTTAACTCCTTTAGGAGCCATTAAATATGATGTAATGAATCTGCAAGTGGCATGAACAATGACGTCGATTGCAAACTTCGATCTCTCTGCGTGGAAGCGATCACGGAAATTCCCTCTGAAACACATCGGATAATCACAGCTGTAGGGATGTCGATAAACTCCCACCTTTTTCATTATCTTTCACATATTCGAGTAGGCTTCACACCGCTGAACCATAGTTCTAATAGTAATTGGCGGATATCACATTAGAGAGGTGGTTTGACCTCTACGTCGATAAAGTCACTTCCTCGCCACTCGGTGTCCTTAGGTCACTCTCTGTTCTGACCACCACTTGGTGTGGGACAACGATCAAATCCCTAATATCACATCAAACTCGAATGATAACTTGATCAAGTCTCATTCGTACTCTCATATTCGATGAAGCGATCTACGCCAAGCTATTCACATTGTGGCACATGCGAGTGGATTTGTCACTAAGATATCATACTCGATTTCACTCTTTGGTGAACTACCTAAACTCGAAAATGAGAAATGCAGATGTAAGAATGGTTGAACTTTGGATCTATCAATGCATACTGCATGATCTAAGATATAGAAATTACCAAGTATCACATCTGGTGCATCTTTCTCTTCCATTGCCTTCATTACATATGCCCTGGCTAGAGCATAAGCATCTATCTACCCATAGTCTGTGTCACTTGTCTCGGTGCATTCGGTGATGCAACACTTTTGTTGTCCTTGTTGCTCTTCTATACTGCTGAAACTGTACCCCCGATCTGGGGTGATGTGAAAGAACAAGGTCTAGGACAATCTCTCACTTTGTGCTCATTGGATCCACAAACCAAACAAGCACTTGTCAATCTCCAACACTCTCCTTTTTGTTTCCTCCCACGATGTGTGCAATAAGGAGGAGTCGATCCTCTTGAAGAACCTCCTGGTGCATTTGCAACTGATAGTGCTAGTCGAATAGTCTTACTATTGGTAGTTTGAGCTGGTCCCTGAGCTGTAGGTGGATTAGAACCCTATGATCCTCTAAACTTCTTACTCTGGTGTCAATAGGAGCTTGGGCGTAAGGTTTTCTTACATCTTCTTTCTTTTCTTTCATATTCCTCTTTTTCACTCTTTCCAACATTTAAAGCACATGTCCTGATTTCAAAGAAATGCGTCATGGAAAAATCCTGTGACATGGGCCCCGGAAATATAGTCATTAGAGGTATACCCAGGAACTTACGGCATTTACATTCCTGGTCTTTAGCATCTCGGGAGTATACTTGTATAGGGTGAATTCTCTACGATACTGGAGTCACCTCATTTTGTCTTTGTTTCAAATTATGAAACTCTCGTCTCATGTTGCTCAGATAAATACGACCCACATATTGCTTCTTGAATTCCACCAGGAAGAACTCCCATGTAATACTCTCTGGTGGTGCAGTCCTAGTCACGGAAACCCACCACTAGTAAGCCTCATCCTGTAGTAAAGGCGTTTACTGCGTCGTTCTCCTACGGTGTCTGATGCATTTGGCCAAAGCATTCTTTTAGTTCTTTTCAGGCCAATTTTCCGCCACATGGAAGGCTCATCATATATTCCCGAGGAAATCTATGGGTTGATATTTTCCATTCTCTCATGGTGTAGGCGAGAATAGCGTAATTGGTTGTGATGCTCTTTGCGATTGCTTGAGCTATACGCTAGGATATCCATAGCACCTCCCTCTTGACCTTGCTCACGGTCGATGGAGCATGGGATGCTTGCCTCGCCCGCGCTAGCGGGGCTATTTGGGCGACTTCCTGAGTCACCTCTAACCCTATGGGGTCCTGAACCATCCATGCTTACCTATTAAGATCGACAAGATATGTAGCACCCCTTTCCAGTCCAACCCGATTGGAGGATCCAAACCGGTTTCGGGATGCTCGTTTAATTCTTTTTATTTACTTTTCTTTTTTTTTGTTTTTTTTTTTTTTTTTGTAAAGTGTGCCGGCTGATCCTCGGCGACCGAGGAAGGGGCGGTCCAGAGCCGGGCCGGTTTACTCCCACTGTTTTCATTTATCTTATCAAAACATTTTATTTATGTCATTTCATTTTAGAGTTTTCAATTACGTGGAAGTATTTCATTTCTCATAGGCACAAGGTGTCACACCCTGATTTCCACGGTGTGATTTATGTTATTTTACCATCTCTTTTTTTTTTTTTTTTTCACAACTTGAGTCTAACATAGGACTCTTTGAAAATCCATTTACTTTGCATAAAAGGGGCTACCACTAACCCCACACACCATATATATGTTTGTATTTCTTGAAAACCTGAGTCAGCTTCAGCGAATGTCCTTTAGAAACATAATTAAACTCAACTCCGGGTCTCAAAACATATATATACATATAAATGCTTTAAAGGTAAATCCTCAATGCACAGACTATACACTTACACTTGATCAAAATAATATTTACACAAAATCCAAAACTTTCTACAAAGTGTCCCAAAGACTAATCATAAGCGAATATCTGATGACCGTGATCGTATAGGCTGTCCAAAAATATACGAGTGTGAACCTCCACACAACACTAGATGTTCCTCAAAATGTATGTGCCCGACCACCGGCATCCTAAAGGGTGTGCCCTGATTCCCAACCTCCAAAACCTGCAAAATTAAACTCGAGTCATGCATTTGGTCGTACACTGCATCTAAGGTGGAGGGAATAATGAAATTGGATTCGACAACTCAGTAGTGAATCCATAACAAGCCATGCTTATAAAAACATTTCAAAATACAAATAATTCAACACATCTCAAAACATGAGCATTTTCAATTAATAGGTTGATGTGGAAACAAATGGATCTGTCACCACCATCTCGACCCTCGTCGGTAGCTCTTTTGGGCTTTCACCGGGGACTAAGCCGATCATCCCGAACAACTGACAATTCTTTGGGACTTACTACCGGATGATATGCCCACATCCGTATAACGACAAATTCTTGGGACTTACCACACCCGAGGATATGCCCACATCCGTATATCTGTGACCTTTACGGGTTTACAACCCCGAGGGGTAGTCATAGTCAGGTATCATTATCGATCAGGACTCTCACACCGGTCCCATACCCATGTCATGCTACAAAACAATTTCTAAGCATTCATCCACATGGATATTTAAAAACATCATGTACCGATTAATTCAAAAGAATTTATAGATATAAAAATATACACATTTATATATATCATTAGAAAATCACACAGTTCAAACATGGAATGAATACGAATTTCATGAACCATGGTATAGCGGGGAGAAAGGTTACAAGATCCTACCTTCCTTTGGATTCAAAATCACAAATCTCCCAAAGGAAGTCAAAGCGAGGCTACTCCAAAGGATGCGCAGTTAGCAGTCATAGATTTCTTAGCCTCGAAGCAATCAGGGTTACATAAAATTACCCGATTGGTTTTACTACTTCACGCTCGAATCACATATTCTTATACCTACGACATAAAGCTATGATCCTTGAGCACTCTCTTTTACACTTACTAATATCAACATTTAACACCCCTTATTAGGGATAACACAAATAGCACACTAACCTTGTACCTCGTTTGACCTATCAAGGCCTTTTTTTTTTCTTAACTACCATTTTGACCAGCCATACACGTTTTTTGTTCACTATGGTCTTCTGACCAGAAGTTCTCCTATCTCTTAGCTTTCCATAGCCTCTTAAATCAGGTCATTCGGACCTCGGAATCAAGAGTTATGGTTTACTCCTAACCTCCGAGACCGTTTCCACAGGGATGAGAATCGTAATCCTCACTTCACCCTTACTTTGGCGAGTGTAGAACAAATGAGCCATAATTTTGGCCACACTCTTCATGAAGTTACGCCCCTATGTGGCTACTTTGAGAGGGATTTTGAATCTGCTCCATTTGGATAATATAACTCAACTTATGACTCCAAAAGCGAGGCTTGCTCGAACATGGGATAGAATCTGCCTTCGACTTTCAACCTCGAGTCGAGGGTCTTATGGTAGGATTTAGTTCTTGGTTACTTCTAGACATTCGAAGGGCTAGGTCTTGGGCTTCTTCTCCAACTAGAATCATCCAGTTCGGAGTTCTTTAGGCCAACTTATGGCCAAAACAATGTCATGGAGTCAAGGGAAAGGTACAGGCAGCCTCCCTTGGACACACACACGCGCAATGCCATCTTAAAAGCGGTCTTTTTACGATTTAGGGTTCCACCAAACACACCTTTCATCAAATCTAGGGTTAGGATGTAATCCCAACAAAACCAGAATATAACCAAAGTCCATAGAAATACAACTAAGGCCTTAAAGATCATGTTTACATTACCTTAGTGAACTTTCCACAACGAAACCAAGCTTTCCTTCAAGCCTTTTCTCCTCCTTCCTCTCACAGAACTCTCTCACACTTTCTAAATTTCCAGATTTGCCACTTCCTAGCAGAAGTTGGTCTAGCATCAAAACCAAGAAATTGGTTTGCTTGGCACATGTGACTCTTCTCATCCTGCACTTGCCATGTGTCGAGATCTCCTATAATGCATATATGAGGTGTCATGCCCTCATGATGCCACATCAGCTCACAAGGATATTACAATTTAGTCCCTCTCCAACAAGTTTTCAAGTGGTCCTTGGCTTATACTTAATTACAAACCCTAGCGAAGCCACTAAACTTACTGGTGCATAATTGACCCACATGCCATAAAAATGCAATCTAACACACTTTGCTAATCCTCTAATTAAACCAACCATTAAGATGGCTAATCTTAATCACAATTTAAAATATCATAGGGCATAAGTTGCATTTTGCTCCCCAAAAATCCTTACTTGAATATAACAAAACATATACCGGGTGTTACACAAGGCCTTTTTAAATATTTCGGAAACGGTTGCAAACGGTAGGCCCATAAGCATTTACATTTATCTGAAACACATTTACATTAAAGGAATTACATGCCCCGCCCCGAAAGGTGTACAAAACAATGTTTCTGAGTTTAACTCATTTGATTACAAAATACCAATGTTCAAGAATGCGATGTATGCTCATGTCGGGGTATATACTTATACGCCGCACGCTTTCTCTATGACTCTGCGCTTCTTATTCTTGGCCTTCTTTCCTATTCACTCAATACCTGGGCATAGTTAAAAACTACACGCTAAGCATTTTCATGCTTAGTGGTTCTATACGATTCTCTATCTATGAACATGCTTTTATCAATCATGCTTGTTACTACATTTCAATGGTCAATGCATAGACAATACATATGCTTATACATTTGTACATACTTTCGTTACAAACATTCATTTTGATTACAGCAATTACTTCATAATTCGATTCATGAGATTTAAGCATATACTCATAAAGATGTATTTGGTTTACTATCTCATTTTCACTCATCAAAGTTTGTTATGTCACCTTGACTATTCAATTTATTTTCATGACAGATTTCGCTTGGTGAATCCCTTCTTGTGTATCATTCTGGTAATGTGCTTACCCATTTAGCATTTTTGGTTCACCATCATGACGGATGTTGATTGATGCAACCCGCCATGAGGATCATTTAATAAATATCATACATCGTCATGAAAGATGTCGATTGGTGCATCACTTGAAGTGAGACATTTAGCAATATAATTCTTCCATCATAGTAGATCTTGGAATTGGTGCATCCGCCCAGTGGAGTCGTTAATAATTCATGATTCGTTATGTCCTGATATAATGATATCATTTGCAATTCAAATAAATGCACACAAACAAATATTTGACAATTCATCCGCGTTTCTCTATTTGAAAACATTGTCACGATTTCAAATTACCTTTCAATTGACGTATGCATATTCCATACAATCATTTCACATTTACATAGTAAACTATCAATACACTTAAAGTAAGGATAGAGGTTCAGTGAACAAACCAAATTATCAATCCCTTGTCTCTTTTGATACCAATCGTAGGTCAGGTTGTCGTCTTCACCCATACCTAGTCAAATACATATTATCCACTCTTAGTGGTTAAACGAATAATCATTTAAACCGTCGAGGCGAGAAATGCAGTACGTTTTCGTAGTTTTCATTCTTATTTAATTTTTATAGTCATTATTAGGATCCACTAAACAATAGGTGTATCTGAATATGGGACTTATGATAGATGCAATCGAGAATTTCTTGGAAGCATCGAAGTGCGATACCGCTGAGTCGAGCCACCATGCCATCTGTTCATAAGGTGGGTACCGGTACCACTAACTATGGTACAGTACCACTATCTGTTTGAATGCCGGTACTAATCTGTGAGTTTTGCCCGTAAATGTGGATTTTTCCATTCTCACCCGCAGCTCAAATAACTTCCTCTAAACTCATGTATATCATAGCCCTATGGAATCCAACTTAAACAACTCCAAAAGTGGGTTAGAATCAATAAAAACCCCTTTTTCTTGAGTTAGGGCTTTTCCCCAAAATCAAAATCACAAAAGGGTGAAGTTAGGGTTTGTGTTCATACCTTGAATCTTTTCAAATCTTCTCTTGTAGGTTGCTTGATCTCTTAGAAGCAAGAAGTGGGAAGAAATCCCACCTAGAACTGGGTCTCTCCCAAGCCCTAGCTCTCTCTCCCCTTTTCTCCTCTCTTTCTCTCCCAAAACGGGATTGCTCCAAATGAGCTCCCTTAGACCACTTTTGGTCTTTAAATCCCATTTAAGTGTAAGGCCATGTTTACCCTACACACAAATTTCATTTCTCCTTTTTTGTCTTCAAGCCTTTATTTCCTTACAGCCTTGTTTGGCTTACCAAAACCCATTTTTGGGTTAAGTTCTCCCAATTTACTATATAGCCCATATTTCATTTTATTTGCACTTCAATCCCCATATTTACACTTAGACATATAAACTTATCTACAATTGGCCCTTAGGTCCTCATTTTACAAATTTCCAAAATTGCCTTTTTACATAGGTTTAATTTAAAGTTCAATCAATTCTCATTTAGCATATAATATTTAATCATATGCTCACATATTCATTTCACATTTAACATTTTCATTTTAATCATTTATCAGTTCCTGGAAAATACCCAAGTTGGCTCAATTTATACCCGGAATATATAATAATTTTATTATAAAGATTCTAGGGTATTTTTGGGGTGTTACAAGATACGCATCAGAGTCACGTCATCCTTTATATGAAAATGCAATGCATGTCATAAACAACTTCAAAAATCATTTTGTAGAATCGCCTATACCTAGGCTCTGATACCACTAAAAATGTGGCGCACCCACGTCCTTTTATAACAATTTAATTGTAGCTTTGATAAAACAAAATATACATTCCATAATTTAAATAGGAATGACCAACTGTTCTTGAATAGCACATTGCCACAAATTATCATTTCCATGCCTTTTCATCTGATTACAAAGAAAATATTTATGGAGTTCACCCTAGTTGTCCTGATATGTAAAATACATTTTTGTACTTTCAAAAAGATATATATAAAAAAAATGTAGATACAAAATATTATAAAATATCATGAATAAAATGATAATACCATGAGGCGAAGCATTTACTTATACTCTTGCTCAGTTTGTGATACTCTCACGCCCGGCGATCTTGATTACCACTTTCTACCGATACCAACGAAGATAAAAACAATGCGCTAAGCATTTTCATGCTTAGTGGTTCTATATAATACTCTCTTCCATTCGGTTTAAATCAAACTGACATTTTTCTAAAACAATGCCCTTTTAACCTTTTTGAATGATCAATGCAATACAATACATATATTCATTTCATATACATTCATTTACAGTTTATTGATCATTCCAAATATGCACTTGCATATATAATAAATCATTCAAAACACAAATCATGCATTTCACAATTTTCTTTTCATTTTTCCTTGAAGCGAATTTGACCTATGCTTTCGGTACATAGGATAACGAATCACCGGCACGGTCCCACTAGGCTACAGGCCGATATTAAAAAAAAAAAAGGGTTTTATAAATAGCACGATCCCGCTGGGCTGCTGACTGATTATTAAAAATCATTTCATGAACATTATCGATATAATCCCGCTGGGCTACGGATCGGAGTGACACATTATTACATTCGGCGCAGTACTGCTCATTTGACCCTTATTGGTATACCAATCTATTCTTAACTTGAATTTAACGGTTAACATTCTATTAAGGGCGTTCGAATCATTCTTAGCAATTTACAATAGTGTATATACATTTATATCCAAATACTTGGTTTCGATACTCATACGATTTTCATGTGCAATTCATTTCCGCAATCGGTTGTATCAAATCAATTTAAAACAAATCGATAAGCGATTTTTTAAGCAATTCATTTCAATAACTTATTTCATAATCCTTCAAACATTTTAGAAATAGAGAGAGAAAGAAGTGGAGAACACACCAGATTCATTATAGCTCAGCGGAGCACACATGCATATTCATATAAACCTTTCCCCAGATTTATTTTGTCAAACAAAACACAAGCAAAGAACAAGGAAGAAGTGTGAAGAACAAACCCAAGGTTGTCGCTCTTCGATTCCTATCCTAGGAATCCTGTTCTTAGATCAAGCTTCCTCATCACCAACCCCTAATCCATCACAAATATGTCACTACCAAAGAACAACCCAAGAAAAAAAAATCAATTGTGCATTCTAGGATTTTTGGTTAGGGTTGATGTCTACCCAATACACCTTCATTTGAAAAACTTTATGAGGACACATGAGCCATATTTTGCTCATGATTCCTTCAAATAAATTATATCTCTATGAGTCTAGTTTTATTAGGAATTGGAATCATCTAATTTGGATCACCCAAACTCAAGTTACGGCATTTTAATGCCAAACTAGTTGGTATGCCTAGCTCACTAGGTTACCTACTGCTATTCTCGATTTCAGGGGTCTTAACTCCATATATTGGTAATGATTCCTTCTACTCATTTGAATCTATGATTCTAAGGTTTCTTATCCAATTGGAATCATCTAATTTGGATCACCAAAACTCAAGTTATTGCATTTTACATCCAGACTACTCTAATTTGCAAAGCAAAATCAGATTGTTCTTGCACATAGTTCTACTTTGACAGATTTCTAGGCACTTTGGGGTTACAAATTGCATACACTTCCTTCAAGTAAATTATTTCCCTAGAATTATAGTTTATCCAGAATTTTGAATCACTCAATTTGGATGAGTGAAACTCAAGTTACGGCCAAAACACCACAACCACACCCAAAACATACCATACCCGTTAGCTACCTGAAACTTACTTCTAAGCCCATATTTAGGGAGCCTTTGAGCTATAATTTGCTCCTAGTCCCTTCTATAAATTTGTAGCTCTAGCTCTTATGGTTCCTTAACAATTAGAATCACTCAATTTGGATGATTATAACTTAACATATAGCCAAAACAAAAATAAGGGTTTTGAAAAAATTTTATAGCAACTCCTTGGAAACTTCATCATTTCCTTTACACAAAAATTCCTCAAAACCAATCTAAACAATGCAAAACAACCTCAAACTGAACAAAAACCATCCAAGAACATTTTACACAAAGCTAGGGTTTTTCTCCAAACTCAAACACAAAGAAAGGGGTTAGGTTTTGTTTCTTGCAACTAAATCTTCATTTATCTTCTTTCTTCTTCCTTCTTCTTCTTGGTCACTTAAACTCTTGATCTCATGGATCAAATCACAATCCCTCTCTTCTTCTCTTTTCTTCTCTCTCACCAAACCCTAGCTCTCTCTCAAAAACGTGAATGCACAAATGGGCATTCCATAGACCATTTTGGTCTTTAATCCCAATCCCCAACTTAAGGCCGTTAAATGGGCCTTATCTCATTTTCTCATTTTAAAGCCTCATTTCACCTTCATTTCAAAAGCACAATTTCATTTCATTTTCATTTAACATTTACTCTCATTTATGACCTTTTGGGTCCTCATTTGACATTTTACTAAATTTATTTGGCTTACGTAAAATTTAGGGTTTTATCATTTTCATTTTTTTAGCCGTTTAAATGCCGAAAAAATATAATTTAATTTATTTTACACCCTGAACATGTTATAAAAATGTTAGGGTATTTTCAGGGCGTTACAGTGGGGGTTTGTCCCAAACACTCTTTGCTTATGAATGAAGATATCTTTTGACAAGAAACTTCGGCTAATGCATTTGTTCTTCTCTATTCTTCATATCGCTGCCAGTACCACGATGCTTGAGGTGCAGGACCTTGAGGTTTTCAAGCGTATAGTTACTAGATCCATCTTAATAAGGCTGGATTATTAAAGCGAGAATACCACTGAGGGCTGAG
This sequence comes from Tetrastigma voinierianum, assembly GCA_016808115.1. Taxonomy (NCBI): domain Eukaryota; kingdom Viridiplantae; phylum Streptophyta; class Magnoliopsida; order Vitales; family Vitaceae; genus Tetrastigma; species Tetrastigma voinierianum. The sequence goes on from JAEQBH010008213.1 coordinate 63,466, forward strand.
GATACTCTGTATGTGAGGCGGGGGATACTTTGTATGATCTAATGCTTCGAAGTCTAGGCCTTTAAAAAAATTAGGGTCATAATCCTAAGGAGAAATGCCATCTCATCGAGCAGCGATCATCCATAAACACGGAAGATAGTCTTCCCATTAAGCGGGGGAATAACCATCTGATAAATGGATAAACGACCATCGTGTGAAAGCGATGAAATGATCTTCGCGCAGGAGGGAGAAATAAACATCTTAGCAAATGGAGAAAGAAGCATCTCGCTAAAATGGAAGATAGTCATCTCATAAAATGAAGAACAATCATCTCATAAAATGGAGAACAATCATCTCATAAAATGAAGAATTGCCTATAAGGACTTAAGGCACTTGAGGTCTTGGCGTAAAAATTTGGTGATCGAAAAACACAATAAATCATCTGTTGATAAGGGATGGAGAGATATTCGTACCTTGACTCACATCCAGAACCGGGATATATGATGAGTCAAAAGCCATGAGATTTTAATACATTTTCACGAGTTTATAATGAGAATAATGATGGTGTGCGAAGCGATAATTGACTCAAATTCCAATTTGTAGGAAAATACAGCATAAAATCAAATTTTAGCAAAATCATAAGAAATGAAGCTGCGTGATAGAATTGAAGTGGCGGAATTTAAGTCGCGTGGAAGAATAGTTTCCAGCAATTTCAAGTCCGCGGTAATGACAAATTTGGCCTTGAAGCGGAAGAATGAGCAAGTGAAGTCGTGACTTGAAGAAGAAGTTGAGGCAAAAAAATGACTTGGTAAAGATTAAAGAAGCGTGAATGAAGAAGTTCATGGCGACATCATTGCGTGTCGCGACACCAGAATAAATGATGTCTCTCACCATGAGGTGGAGAGCGTCTACAAAGCCCGCAAAAACGACCTTCTCAGTAAAAGAGTATGACTAATTTTGAAAGAAAGGACTTGATGTAGCGACCTTGAAGTAATGAAGAATAACACGAGTCATGCGAAACTCCAGTCAGACGACCAAGAAATTAATAGAAGAATGGGGTATGATCATGGCGACACCGCGGTCGTGACATGAATGAAAGATTAGCGGTGAACGCCGAAGTGCGACATCGGTACGCAGGTGTGTAGTCGGCGACATAGTTCAAATGGTCAGCGACATCGATTCACGAAGAAGATCGCGACGTCGCTTCGATCGTCAGCGACATCGGTACGCAAAGAATGGAGGTCCAGCGACGCCACCGCTATCGAGAGATCTTGAAATAGTCACGGCGAAGAAAGCCTCCGCGACGTCAGGCTCATAAGCATAACGCGACGGAAGTCGCGGCGTGCGGTGGAAGTCGCGACCTCGAAACTCTGTCTGGAAAGGTGAAGTCGCGGCGTCGTTCGGTGGTCGCGACGCGATTCCACAAAGGAGAGAGGGTCGCGGCGTCATTTAGCGATTAATGACGTCCGGATCGAAAGGGTTGATGCAAGTCGCTGCGGATAGCTTCGACCAGGGCGAACATAAAGCTGATGCGGCGTATGATTGAAGTCGCGACCTCAAAGATCACAATCTGCGAAGCGTGAAATTCGCGACATCGGTTAGTGGTCAGCGACATCAAAGCGACTCATAAGAAGAGCGATGAAGTCGCGGCGTGAAGAATTAGCGACATCGAGTAGTCGTGGCGTACTGAAATGGTGCCAACATGAACGAAATAAATGGGCGATTATTTTGGAAACCTACAAGGAAGTGCATCGAAGTTAGGCATGGCTTCGGGAACCATAAATAGCGGCGCTACGAAGGAAGCGGAGTTCTTGGCGGCTCGAGCGAAGTCTAGGTAATGAAGGCTACGTTAATTTAATTTTCTGTTCTTTTTCTTTGTTTCTGTTATTTTAGATTAGATTAAAGTAGATTGTTATTTCATTTGAATTTGGATACGGATGTTAGTTGTTGAAGTTGAAGGCTGAGATACGAATGTTATTTTCTTAATTCTTTTGCCTGATTCGATTTGATCTGACAATTTTAGATTTAAACTTTTCAGTTTTCGGATTTACAATAGTTCTTTTGATCGGGGGGAGCTACCGTGGTGTAATGAAGTAATTTAGAAAACCCGGCTTAGTTGAATTTACTCTGTTGTTAAGAATTTTATCTGCATAATTTGAAGTCTCTTGAACAGTCTTGAATGCACCAGTGGTTTTATTTATTTTGTATCGATCCAAATATCAGTGTCTATACATAAACCGGATGTTTCATGTCGTTTAGGACCTCCGAGTATTCTGAGGCGTTCACGAAATATTGAACAATTTCAGACATAGACCTATCTTGGGTTACAATGATACATTGAATTATAATCTGATAAATCTTCTTCATGGCTTGAGAATGAGTATAATGACTTATCAATTAAAATGGCGAGAGAGTTCGCCTCGATTCGACGATAAGTTCAATCCGTATTAGCGAGATCTAATCGAGAAAAAATGGCTGTTCTAATTTTGAGGGATGAGAAACCGAGTATAGTGTAAACCCGTGCTTTGTATGCCACAGACTGGGTTTCTGATCCATATTCTGGTATGAAGTATTGAAAGAAATGCAGGCAGGGCCTTTCAGTTAAAGTAGTTATCTAATCCTGCGTCTTGAAAGAAGCAGGGAAGATTAGATGATGAAATGTGTCGTGGGGAGAGATCCACATGGCCTTGCCTTTTTCCTTGGGCCAGTTCATCTGAGGTTCATGAAGTAAAGGCTTCTGAGTTGTCTACGAATTGATGTTTCTGACAATTGTATTTTCAATGCTCCCTTTAAAAAAATGCGATCCTTTATTTCTTTAATTTTTATTTTTAGTTTTTAAGCATTATTTCATTTTGTTCTTAGCTTACATGTCCTTTATTCTTTAATATTTTAGTTTACATGAATATATCAATTACAAATCCTGAGTCAAATAGTATAGAACTTGAGTAAGTGAGGGTAGTTGATTGAGAATTCTTGAGATCTCTTGTGGGATCGATATCTGGGCATAAATCCACTTTATTACTTGTTCGACTGTACACTTACTTGAGATCATGGATCAGCGAGAAAGACATTTATCTACTCTTAAGGAAACCGTTTTTAATCGAGTATAATTGCAAAATCGCTAAAAAACAAGTTTCATGGCATTCATCTTGAGATTAAGATCTGTAGTCACGTGGTAATGATGTCATAAATGGTGTATGTCTTTTGATGCAGTATGAGCGAGTTTTGGCATCGTTGCCGGGATCGAAAGAATTAATTAGATCGATATTGGCGAAAGAAGAAATCTTAATTTTGATTTTTAAGAGAAAGGCAAAAATGGCTTTTCAACATTGACTACATTAGTCCTAATTTTAACAAGCCATGTTGAAAATATTTGTTAAGTTTGACTAATCCTATTAATATGGTATCTTTATTAATATGAGTATGCTTTTATTTCAAGAGGAACTATAATGAGAAAGTAAACTACTGTGACATGATTCCTGTAATGACTTGATGAATTACAAAACACTCATCATTATACCTCACGTCGGTTTTTTTTCTTTTCACGTTATTTTTATAGTTAGTTTCATAGTTTTGTGGCTAGACTCACAGCGATTGGTATTTGGTGTTGGATCACGGGTGACCAGGCAAAGGCGGTTGTTGGAAGCAATTTTGGGCGTAAGGAGGCATTGCATGAAGTGCGGAGCGTCGCGGCGTCCAATCTGGCGTTCCGTCGTGATCAATCGCGGCGATTGGGTCAGCCTATTGTGCAAGTCCTTGGCGCTGGCGTGGCGGCGTCAGCAATCGCGGCGTCGGTCTGGTTATGCTTTCTGACGTTAAGCCGTCTGGAGCGCGGTTGAGCATCGGGAATGGTGCGGTCGGGGTGATCGTTTGGGTGATGGGATCTCGAAGAAGAGCCGTGATTTGTATTTTCCCTCTATTTTGGATATTAGACTTGAAGTGTTTATGATACTCCATATTTATTTTCTCAGATGTCATGTTCTAGATCTATACAGGAGTCTGGTTGAACCACATCATATATTAATCATAGTTAAAGATCATTAATTTATTTTATTCATTTGTTTATAAGCGCGGATACCTTTATATCTATAATTCATTTATATATGGTAGTGTAAGCCAACATTAGCATAATCATCTTTGGACATCTGAGATTCGAGATGAGGATATTAGGGGATGCGAGTAAAGCGCCAGTTGATTCGGTTAATAGAGATGTTAGATCACGGAGGTGGCATTTGAGGTAAGACATTTAAGCGTTTGAATCTCTAGGAGTTGGGGTAGAGATACACTCAACGCTCTATTATGAAAATAGGCGGATATACCTCGAGAAGGATATCTAAGTAGTAAGATCTCCTCGCCGTCAACAATTTATAAATACATGAATAATAGCATCTTTAATAAATAATCCATGTCCGAGAAGTGAGGGGAAACATCACCTAGTCCTTTAACCTCTGATAATTCATTAAGATCGATAGTTTAGTTTGAATTCACATTTTGATTTCTTTCTCACAATCACGTTTATTCGGATAATATCTAAAAGCACATCTTTGTGTATTGATTCTCTGTCTCGGGTGGATCGTGCTCAAGTACCTTTGGTACACTATATTACTTGAGAGGCGACGAATGCACTTGCTGTACATGGCGTATGTTTTACACCACGTTTTCGGCACGTCAAGTTTAGCCATTGGGGCAGTTGATTGATATAGAGAATAAAAACGATTAGATACTGCGAAATTTTGTTTTATTTATGATTACAAGTCTTGGTAATTTGGTATTGTTGTGTCGTGTGTAGATTGCGGTTAAGTTTGGTGAGTACATGCGGCAATGAGACCGAGTCAACTGACACACAATTTGATCTGAGCCGGAAAGAACTTTACACAGGAATACAGGAACGAGGCTGAACGGATCGGTAGCAAACATGGGTGATAATGAAGAAGCGGATCGACATTAGGCAAAAGCGGGCCCAGGAGAGGCGAAATGGTAATCATGGAAGGAATCAAGCACCAGGCCGTTCTCTAACCCGGATGATCACATGTTGCTAGAAGAGTTTGCACTCTACTTTCTGTTCGTCGGTGATATCAGGCGACCACCACGTTCAGGCGAGCAACTTGATGATCGGTAACATTACGAATCTTTGCAAATCCTGTTTTCATGGACTACCCCATGAGAACCCGAATATCATCATTAAAACTTCGCCGAAGTTTGCGATACGATCGAAGTACAATGGAGTTGCGGGAGGCACTCGGGTTGAGGCTTTTTCGGCTCTCGGCTGGGTGATCGGTGACATTGGGTAGCAAGTGACCACGGATTCCATTACCTGCGTGAGCGATCCTGGTGCAAAAATTCGACCGATCCTTCCCACCCTCGAAAATTGCACAACTTGTCTGAGAGATCAATAACAGGGCAAGCTAGAGGAGAACACAGCGGAGGCATGGGACGGATTTCTTGGTGTTCTTGAAAGTGCATGCGGACTAACCGGATGGATCTTGAGTCCATACTTTCTATAATGAAATTTGAGGCAGCTACTAGAGCAGATTGATGCCTCATTTGGAGGAGCACTAATAGAAAACCAGGACGAGCTTATGAGAGTGGAAGATCTTCTTGACCCAGCCCATGAATCAGGTGGCTGGGGAGAAGACTACGCATTAAAAGCCATGCGTGCTTACGGATAATGAGGTTCTCAACAATTTGATTAATCATGTGCATTAACCAGTGGTTGTTGTTGGCAAGGTGCAATGAGTGATGCCATACGGACCGACCATGGGAGTTGTGGTCTGTGAAGGGCGACCTGACGCCTGAGAATGTCGATCGGGGAAACCAAACGATGACGAGGCCCGATGCGTGTCGAGGTTGTCCAGGAATCAATCCACGGCAACGGAAGACGATTATGGAAACAATTATGCAATCAAAATCGAGCCCGAATTGGCGTAATAATCGAATCGAAACGGTCGGAATAATGTCAAAGGGTATGGATGGAGGAATAACGAACAATATCGCCATCAAGCCGTTTAGTAGACACCTCACGAGAAAAGGTGGACTTAGAATAAGCTCTTGCACGAGATGTTAACCTCCCACTCTGCTTTTCATGAATGAGACGGCGAATATGCGACGAATGACCAGGTTGAACAATCAAGCGAGCCTGGTGAGAAATTTGGAATGAAATGGGTGAATAGTAAACTAATGCTTAGAAGGCGTGGGTTCATTACCGAGCAATTCGATAAGCCCGAAGAGATGGGAATGAACATGTTAAAGCAGTCATGTTAAGAAGTGGGAAGGAATTGGAAATACAGTCACAAACCCGAGTTGTAGAGCAGATTGTTGAGAAGGTCATCGGCCGTAGCGAATGATGATGCGGATAAAGATCGACCTAATGAGAAGCGATCTGCCAGACAGCCTCGGCCAGAGCAAAGGCTTGACCTACCAATTCCGTATCCCACGGTAGCCTAAAAAAGCATAAGCTGGATAAGCATTTCACTAAATTCATGGGAAGTGTTTAAAAAGTTACACATCAATATCCAATTTACGGTGCTCACGGAGCAAAATGCGATTATGAGTTTGAAAGACCTCATCTCAGAAGAGAAAGATTGGCCGACTTTGAAGCGATTAGCAAGCGAGAATGTAGTGCGTGCCAGTACGCCCTGGCGCAAAGACCGACGGTTTCACTATTCCATGCACCATTGGAAATCTTTATCTTTGAGAGCTCTTTGTGATTTGGAGTGCCGGCATTAATCATGCCCTTATCCATGTTTAAGCGGTTACTACGGTCACACTTGACTTCTTGAAGCGGATCTTTGAAACATCAGGAAGGAGTAATAGAAGATGTCCTTGTGAGTTGATAAGTTTATCTTTCGGCTATATTCATTGTACTAGATATGGAAGAAGATGAAATACCATGTCTTGGGTGAAGCTAGTTTCTTAGCCGCGGGGCAATGATTGATGTTAGGAGAGGCCAAAATTGAAGTACGGAGACGAAGTCAAGTTCAAACGTGTTTGAAGTAGTGAGACATCCAGCCAGTGATACTTGCTTCGTAGCGAGGAGATAGTAGAGACGAAGTGGTCTCGTGGCCGCTGGCCCAGCCACAGTGGAGAGTGCGAGAACATGAGCGGCGGAGGAATATGTTAAATGGCTAGACTCTTTCGGACCTAATAGGAGGAAATGCTTCGAATCTCTAGGTGGAGAGAGTGCAAGACCGCCGGTGCCATCGGTGGAACAATGCCCAGATGGAACAAAAACCCCTACCTAGCCATTTGAAGTATGCATACCTTGGGGTAGCCTCCACTTTACCAGTGATCATTTCAACATCCTTGACTAAATTAGAGGAGGAGAAGTTATTGAGGGTCCTTAGAGACCATTAAAATGCACTTGGGTGGTCTCTAGCCGATTTGAAAGGGTTAGCCCTTCCATGTGCATGCATCGTATTTGCTTTCGAAGATGGGGCATAAACTTTCGGTGGAAGCCTGTTGGAGGTTGAATCCGACAATGAAAGAGGTGGTCCGAGGTATTGAAATGGTACGGATCTTGGGGTAATTTATCTATTCGAGCTGATTGCATGGGTTAGATCGAGTTCAAGTGAATGCCAGAAGAAAGGAGGAACAACGGTCATAAAACGGAGAAGCAACATATTCTTGCCTTGCGGCTTGATCCATAAGGTGAGATTTGCATTGATTACGAGAAAGCGGGCAAGCACGGAGTCATTTCCCATTGCCATTTCGATCGGATGTTGGATCGATTAGCGGGTATGAATCTCTTGTTGCTTTTGGATGGATACTCACATTCTGACCAAATCAGTATAGCCCACGAGGGTCGGGAGAAGACAACATTCACATGTCCACTATGGGTACATTCACCTTCGAGGCGGATGCCCTTTGGAGTGTGCAATGCACCAGGCACATTTCAAAGATGTATGATGGCCCATCTTCTCAGAGCATGGTTGAAGACAATCCCGAAATCTTCATGGATGATTTCTGGTATTGGGTAATTCATTTGACAAGCTGTCGCGGAGAATTTAGAGATCAGTTTTGATAAGATGTGGGGAGACCAACTTAGTACTCAATTGAGAGAAGTGCCATTTATGAGTACGAAGTGTACTTTCCGGACATCGGTTCAGCACGAGGAATAGGGTAGACGGAGTGAAGATTGGAAGCTTGTGATTGAAAAGTTACCTCCACCTCGTCGGTAAAGGGATTAGAAGCTTTTAGAGTGCATTTGGATTTTCTGGGATCTTCATAAAGGATTTCTCTCGGATTGCAAAACCGTTGTCTATACGGTCGAGGGTCCCATTTGAGTTTGATTCGCGATTGTTTGCATGCATTTTCGGTGTTTAAGGATCGTTGATCTGAACTCTATTATTAGTGGCTCGGTTGGTCTTTTCCTTCGAACTTATGTGTGGCCCTTAAGCGATTTGCGATTAGGCGATCTTTGGAACAAAAAACGGAGAAAATTTTCAAGTAATCTACTATGCAATAAAACTTTGAATGATGCTGAGTTGGTCACATACTAAGTCTTTAGTATATCTTGTGATGAGTACCATTTAATTGATAGTAGTCAGTCACACGACCACTCTGCTCTTGATAATACGGTGATATTAAAGAATGCAAAACTTCAGTTAATACGTGGTTGCGGGTTGTGTGGATACCCACGATCGGGTGAGTGACCTGGTGGGATCATGCTCAGTTGGAGTGAGTGGACGTTCCGGGGACGTTCCGGATGAGATCGTGTGAATAGGTTGTGGGTTGGATGCCAGGTGTTGGGACCAGATCAAATCTCCGTGCAACTATCAGCGAAAAGGTGCTTCATGCCAGACACCTCTGTGGATGAACCGACCTCCTCCCCTCTGTTGTGTGAGCCGGTTCGGGTGTGTCTTTGCGATAAATGTTTAAATACACCCATGTGTGAGTTTGTGTTAACGATGACGATGATAAGTTCGCCGGTCGGTTCGCTTTTGCTGGGACGTCAGCAACCGTGACGATGATGGCAGTGATGCTGATATCGTTCTGGGTGATCTTGTTCGTGGTGCGGATATTCTCCGTCTCTGACCAACGTGTTCTCTGTTGTGAGTGGGTCGTGACCAACTAAACCGCTAACGTTGCCGGTCGTGACGATTTCTTCGATCTGTATTCTCTTTGGATTCGAGATAAGTGCAGATCATGTAACTCTGGCTATACGTAGGTGATTAGGCAGGTTTCTGAAAAGTATGGGATTAAGTGATACACGTCTGCGCTTCACCGCGATCCAAATGGGCTAACGAGTGCTCAAATCGAAATTAAGTCTATTCTTGAAGGCCGATCAACGGTTCCACGAAGCATTGGTCTAAAAAAATCGAGTGCACTGCAGGCATACCGCCTGACGTTTAAAACTCCTTTGGAGTATATCACGATTCGAGACTAGTGCCGCCGCGAAGCATACCATCTTCCAGTGGGGGAGTGGGCATCGGGCCCTGGGCGACTCGCTGATTGAATATGGACGGTGCACTGGCGGTGAAGCGGCCCCACTTTCTGACTCTGATGAACTAGATGGTCGGGAACGAGAAACATGAAAATGCCTATTCTGAGGAAAAGGCAAAAGCACGGCATGATAAGTATCGCGGGGAAGGAGTTCACGGCGGGACGACAAGTTACATTGAGATTCCGCACAAACTCTTCGGGAAAATTGAAGTCTACGTAATTAGGGCCTTTCCGCGATTCACCAAAGTCTTTTCACCTTGGTGGAGGCGAAGATCACACATCTAAGAAAGACACATTCACAGTCACCGCGCTGTGATTTGAGGCCGTATTTTGGAAGTTCCATGAGGAAAAGCGAGTCATTCCTTTGGCTTGCATCGACCAAGCATAGCGGTCATACGAGCTCGGGTCACGAGCACATTGGGAATGAGGGCGTCGGGCTAAGCGACATTAAACATAAGCGCTTCTTGGGAAGCTGACCCAGTTTTTAAGTGACGTTCTTATTGTTTGTTTCGGTGATATTGGTTTGGTTTGTATGTAATCGGTGTTTCTTCTTGGTTGTTTGCTGGACTTGAGCAGTCTTGGGAGGATCGGATTGTGCGGGCATTAAAAGTCAGGAGTGTCTATTTAAAGAGGAGGGTCTCTTAAACCGGGGCTGCCAATGTGAAATTTTTGAAGCCTTCTGCGTAGCGTCGACGTTGGATTGCATAACGTCGGTTAGATTACATAGTCGCGGCGATCCAGCGTGCATGGCGTTTCAGCGTCACGGCGGTGAATTTACCCCCCCTTCTGCGGAGCGTCGGCGGCGTGGTTCCCAGCGTCGCGGCGTTGATTTTGGTATCTGGGCGTCGCGAAGTGGTTCCAAGCGTCGCGGCGTTGATTTACACTCTGCGGGCGATCGCGGCGTGAGGTTTTGCGTCGCGACGTTGGTTTAAACCTCTGCGGGCGTGCGACGTGGGGATATCGTGCGACGTTAGTTTTATATGGAATGTCGCGACGTTGATACCCAACGTCGCGGCATTTGACAATCTTTCTCTGGAGCGTCAGCGGCGTTGCCACGAAAACGTCGCTGGCGTTGGCATAATCGCCTACGTAACATCAGCGGCGTTGCCCGGCGTCGCGGCGAATGCTGTTTTAAGACCAAACACTGGCCATTTTTGCTCTTCTGCTTTAATACTTGACTTAGCGGAACCTTAGCCTCCTCCTTCCCACCCACTTGTTCCTTATGGAGCTCCCATCCACGCTTGATCGGAGGCTCATTATATTGCCTCAGGCTTTCTCTTCTTTTACCACCGTCACCATCACCCGGTCCATCACCACCACATTCACCCTACATTCACTTGGCTCTTACTGCTGGGTTAGTGAACCACGGTCCCGATCTGCGAGGTCCTTTAGGTCCACATCTAGAGTCATGGGTTTCTTTTTGGGTGTTTGAGGCTCATTTAGTCATTAGTACACTTAGTTAGTTTCGTTTTCTAGTGCCTCTAGGTGTTTATATTAATACAGAGTCGGTTAGGGTGAGCTAATTCGATCCTTGTATTACACTCTTGCCTCTAATGCGGCAAAAAATGAAATTGCCTACAGTATTATTATTGTTTGTGTTGTTATTATTGTTATTGATGTTGTTGATGGGGTACCATTTGGCGGGGGCAAACCCCAGTATATGATATCCACGCGGTTCGTGAATGATTACCCTTCATAGTTTAACACATCTTCTGCAAAACCTTCGTTTATATGAAGGTTTCTTACCCTAATGACTTTCGGAAGACAATGGCTAGGGATGGCGAGCTTTTGTGCCAACCCTGTCCGGTGCGATGAGTGTGGTGCGAAGAGTTCTCGCCAATCCTAAGCCTCCGAAAGTCGTAGAAAGTGCAGCGTGAGGGAGTGGTCAACCGGTCTTGAGTCATCAATAGCTATTATAGTCTAGATCATGTCCCTACGGCGGGCCGTTCGATCATTTCCCGAGCCCACCAGAGCTACAGGGTCATTCGGTCTTGACTAATGGTCGGTGAGTGGAAATTAACAACGAGGGCCATGCAGTCGTTTTGAGCGGGCTGTTTGTACTATCCTAAGGTATGGCATCACTTCATCACGTCACATCACCGTCCGTGAGAAGAGCGTGTGTGAAGTAACGACCCAGCGTGCCACCTTTCAACTATGCCATCATGGGATATACCTTTTGATGTTGAATGGGGTTACTTCAGAGATCTATCCTCCCACAATAAGAGACTGAAATGAATGGGGCTCACTTTCCTCATCTTTGGCTTATGCAACCTGGCCCGGGGTGCGCCAGCGATAATGGCGTGGTTACACCCCGCCAGCTATCTGTCAAGAGGACAGCGGGTATCATGACATGAGGGGGCATACGATTAGGCCGTGAGCCCTCGGACGGGGCGAGCTTCATAGTATCGGGGCTCGTTTTGGACTCTGGCGTCCAGGGAGGACATTGGCCAATCCTCGTCCCATCCACCTCCACCACCACCCACGACTACGGAGGCGGCTCTCCCTCAGTCCCTCACCGACCAGGGACCGTGCTCTCCTTGCGGCGCTGGCGCGTGCAGGGCGAGACCCGGGGGCCTTAGCGTCCCTAAATCACCACAGATATGGAGGCCCTCAGGTGCGTGTACGTCTTGTGCGCGATCAGGCCACCATTCTTTGCGGCGAGTCGCGCGGGCTCGGCTCGCCTGACTTCGCCTTTCACCGGCGCCACGCCACCAGCGATGATCACCGGGGAGTTCTCTTACCTCTACTTTGTTCTTATATTGCCCGGTCACGGACCTTTGGATATCTTGTTTGGGGAAATTATGCGTTGACACTCGGGTTTGCGTAAAGATTCATCTTATGTTTTTGAGTGCGATTAGTTTATTTTCATTCATGCATGTTAGTTTACATTTCGTGGTCGGTTTACATTTCTATTGTTTATGTTTGTGTTAGTTCATCTTTATCGTAGTGGTTTCATGGCAAATTCGTTTATTGTATGTGTGCATGTTGTGAGTCAAGGATCGATTTTGAATTAAGATCCGCTGGGCATGGGAAAGCGGATGCATATGATGTTTGATGCTCGAGGTAATTAGGTTGAATAGGTGGAGGGGTTTAGTGAACCACTTAAGATTCAGTCAGAAACCATTTCTCAAGAGCCTATCACATTCACACCAACTAATGACCTTCAGGGAATGCATAGGTCTGAGACTCGCTACTAAAGCTGACAAACAACCAGGAGTCTCTAACCACCTAAGTGATGGGACACCCAATCAAAAGAAGGATTATACATTGAGCCCCGACTAAAGAGAAAAATGAAAAAACAATAGAAAAAAATTTGAAAAGAAGAAAAAAAAGAAAAAAATTAAAAACAATATAGGCTTGTGAAGTAGAATAGAGTGGATAATCCGATCGGAATTAGGGCACGGTCAGAGGGCCTTTCAAACCTTCAATGCCTAAATAGTGGGTAAAGGAGTCATTGACTATTGCACTTCATGGGACGAAGATGGATCATTTCCGTGACCTAGGATCGTTGAGTTTGGTTGAGTGTTAGGTGAAGTTTGAAGGGAATTTAATGCACAGTGCCCTTAACCATTGGTGGGGAGTCACAGTGGATCCATTCTGAGTTTTACTCATTTTAAAACTTCTTGGCACTAGGTCTTCTTCAATTTTTTTTAGGTATTTAGGGAAATAATTAGATATTTTGGTATGAATAAAAGGGTGTGTTCTTATCCTTTCTTAGTTAAGCAACTACCGATTTGGTGAGTTGATACCCCAAGTTTAGAGGTAATAGAACTGGTATACACTAGAGGGATCATTAATTCGGCCCTTTTATAGGGTCCTTGGGAAAGGTTATTAGATACCATGGAATTGAGAGCCGTATTCACTTTTACTGTTTCCAGCAGGATCAAACACGTATTGCATCTGTAGACTCAAAAGCAAGCGCCCGGCGGTGTGGTCGGTCCCGATTTGATCCTCACTTTTCGGCATGTGCATCATTTACCCTCATATTAGACTTTGGTATAGAGTGGGTGTTAGGTTTAGAGTCGGTTCTTGCTTGGGAGACTGACGGAAACTAAGTTTAGGGGGTGTGATGAGTGCCTAAAACACTCTATATTATACCGCATTGTGGTTTTCATTTTCACGTTATTTTATAGTTAGTTTCATAGTTTTGTGGCTAGACTCTGAGATTGGTGTTTGGTGTGGATGCGGGGCATTGAGCAAAGAGCGGTGGTGGAGCTCAATTTTTGGAGCATAAGGGAGGCATTGCATGAAGGGTCTGCAGACGTCGCGGCGTCGACGTCTGGCGTTCCCACGTCGTGGCGTCCGGCGTCAGCGACGTTGGGTCGACCTGTCTGAGTCGGTAATGGCGTCGCGGCGTCTGTGTCAGCGGCGTCGCGATGCGGATATGCTTTCGGCGTATTAAAGCAAATGGGCGCGATTGGGCATCGGGGAATGCGTGCGAGTCGGGGGCGAATCGGTGGGTGATGGGATCTCGAAGAAGAGCGTGATTTGTATTTTCCTCTTATTTTGGATATTAGACTTGATGTTTATGATATCGCGTATTTATTTTTTCTCAGATATTATGTTCTAGATCTATACCTAGGTGGGTTGAACCACATGTCATATATTCATGGATTAAAGATCGGTATTTATTTTATTCATTTTGTTTATAAAAAGCGCTTGGATGCGCTTTATATCTATAATTCATTTATATGGTAATTAATACGCGACATTAGCATAATCATCTTGGACATGCGAGATTCGAGAGATGAGGATATTCGAGATCTGATCATGACCTTCGATTGATTCGGTTAATAGAGATATTCAGATCCACAGGTGGCATTTGAGTAGAACATTTAAAAGCGTTTGAATCTAGAGTTGGGGGTAGAGATACACTCAACTCTATTCGCGAAATAGGCGGATATACCTCGAGAGAGGATATCTCGTAAGTAAGATCTCCTCGCCATCAACAATTTATAAATACATCGAATAATAGCATCTTTAATAAATAATCCATCGAAAGTGACAGGGGGAAACATCACCCTAGTCTTCAACACACAGTAATTCATTAAGATCGATAGTTTAGTTGGAATTCACACATTTGATTTCTTTCTCACAATACGTTTATTCAGATAATATCTAAAAAGCACATCTTTGTATTCAATTCTCCTGTCTCCGTGGATCGATATCCGTACCTTTAGTATGTATATTACATGAATGACGAATGCACTTGCGCACATAGGCGGCGTGTGCCCACACTGCGTTTCTTTGGTGTATGTCTTTTTATGCATTATGAACAAGTTTTGGCGTCGTTCTTAGGATCGAAAAAATTAATTAGATCGATATTACGACGAAGAAGGAAATACTAATTTGGACATTTTAAGAAAAGAACAAAAATAGCTTTTTCAAGCATTTATTCATTAGTCACTAATTTTTAACAAGCCATGTTGAAAATATTTGTTAGGTTTGACTAATCCTATTAATATGAGTATGCTTTTATTTAAAGAACCTTTAATGCATAGGAAGCAGGATCTAATAACCTAATTCGGCCAGAACCTTACAGAATTGGAGAGAATGCTCAGGAGCTTAAGAGAAAGACAAAAATAGCGGCTTGACTATGGCGAGAGAGAGACATGACGGCTTGAGAGGCAGGCGCGACGGAAGAAGACCCCCATTCTGCGACACAATGGGAGGATTTAAGACTGATGACAAAGAAAAGAGTATTACGCGATCAGACGACTACGGTGGATCACGAAAAATTTGAACTAAAGCCGGTATAATTCTGATGATTCCGGCAACATCGGTTTGCGGTCATCCGCAGAAGACCCAAATGAAGCTATTTGGGAAGATTTCTTAGGATGGCTATCTGATTGAAATTTGAGCGGTGTGAGACCAGAGGTGATAAACTACATCTCTTCCCATTTTCTTTTATAGACATAAGCGACCACGTGGTATGAATCATTACCATATGGTTACGATTGATACTTAGGAAGAGTTGGTAGAAAGCTTATGGCTGATTCTTTCCCCATCTCTCAGCCCGGAGACGAAGAGATAATTGTATTCCAACAAAGGGAAGATGAGAGCATGTATGTCGCTTAGGAAAGATTGAAAATTCTTGAAGAGGTCTTGATGCATGGAATAGACTTGAAGACCCGGATGGATATAGTGTATCACGCTCTAAATGATACATCAAGGGTATTATCGATGCTTCATCTTTGTGGAGCATTGACGAAAAAGTGCTAAAGAGCGAGATGCGATAGAGGACTGTGAAATCTGATATAGAGCTCATCGGAGTTTTCAAGAGGTAGTAAGCGGAGGAAAGGGTCGTAGAGGTGACGAGATGGCGATACATGGAGGCTAAGTTAGATGCTATAATGCATAGGATGGACAAACAAGAGAGGAAGATGCCTTGCTCATGAAATAGAAGCGTTAGAAGAAGATTGATGAGAAGAATGCGTGTGCCCATGAGAAGAAGATTCTTATGGCGAGGAGGTTAAGTACGTGAGCGGCGAAGTTATCATTTCAAGCCAAATCCTACTTTGCCCTTTCTGATCCGACGCGGGGAACCGTAGGGAATTTCTCATATGGTGGAGGGGCATTACATGGCCCGAGCGAGACGACATCCTCAGCCAAAGGATACTCGGCTGACCACAGGTTCCGGCAGCCCGGCCAAAGTGAGCGAAATGAATACCGGGGTCGAGAGAAGAACGAGCCATTTGAGGATCGAATCTTTGCGGTTCATGGGGATAACAAGAGGCTATTACAGTCCATGATCGAAACTATACGACTTGGAAACTTTCAAGTCGATACCGGATGTTCGGAAAAGTGCTGGTCTTCCTTTGAGAAAATCTAGAGACCTGAAGTAGAGACGATTGTACGAATATGCCATCGGAACAAGGAACATTCCACAGTGACACCCAAAAGAACCACTAAGGCGCATGGCAATTCAATTGAGAAGTGGGAAGGATTTGAGCGACAACGAAGACGGATAGAAGCGAAGGCGGGCGGAGAAAGGCAGGACTAAAAGAAAGAAGAGAAGACGGCTGATTGAACAGATGAAAGGAAGAAATGACGAGGAAAAAGAAAGAGTGGCTTGTAGCTGCGTGCCATTCCCGAGACGGAAATTGAAAAGGAAGAGCAGTTTCTAAATTCTTGGATCTTTTCAAGAAAATAGAAATAAATATCATTCGCGGTGATCAGTCAAATGCCTCTTTATGAAAAATTTACGAAGGAGATCTTGAAACGAAAGAAAGATAGGCAGGAGGTATAGTTAACTTAGTACTTCATGAAGTGCCATTATCAGCGAAGCTCGGCAAGATGAAGACCTTAAGCAGTTTCACTATTCCTTTGTTCTATAGGAAATGTATGAGTTGAAAACTTTATGTGACTGCGGAGCAAGTATAAATTTGATGCACTCTATCAGTTGTGCGGAGACTTAGTTTGGGGAACTAACTTGGCTTGACGATTACATTACAGAGATGGGTGATGATCAATGGCACAACCAGAGGGCGTGCGGAAGATGTACTCGTCAAGGTTGGAAATTCATTTTCCCGATGGAGTTTTGTTATCATGCGGATGGAGGAAGATCCTCGAGTTCCTCTGATGGCTGGAAGACCTTTTCTTAGCAACGGGGCGCCTTGATTGTTGTCTGAAAGGTGAGCCGACACTTCGAGTTAGAATGAAGCGTGCATTTTAATATTAATAGGAGTGCGGAACATCCTAATGTAAGGGAAAGACGAGTTGTATGGTATGAGAAGCAATAGACTTCTCAATGATGAAGTGAATTACGATTGTATCATTTCAAAACTCTATCGATAGAAATTGAGATGAATTTTCGATACCTTGAGAGCTTTGATTGTAAGTTCGGACTTCAAATTTGTTTAATAATGAAGCAGTCCTAGAGTATAAATAAGCGATCAAGATAAAGTGACGGCCAGACCACGGCAAACTCATGGGCGGGAAACTAGTGCGAGAAGGGTTAACATTGAAGGAGTTGCCAGTCATTTGAAATATGAGTTTTAGAACGGAAAAGAAAAACCGGTTATCATATCAATTTGCATTATTGAGGGTTTGAAAAACGAAGTTCTTGGTAATTATGAGAAAATACAAAGAGCGTTAGCGGTCAATTGAAGATCGAAATTATCAGTCCCTCACATTTGTATGCCTGAAAATATTCTTTGGAAGATAATCGCAAACTTACATTGAGCATCGAAAAGGAGAGTGAACCCGGAGTCATGAAAGAAGTTGTCGAGAAAGAAGTTAAAAATGGTTAAATGCAGGTTTTATATATGCTATATTAGACAGTTCTTGGGTAAGCCCAGTACATGTGGTTCCCAAGAAAGGTGGATTCCTTTATGTCGAAATGAAAAGAATGAACTCATTCTGAAGCGTGACGGTGGAGGTTTGTATCGACTACGAGAAAATTGAATGCGCAACGAGAAAGGATCATTTCCCTACCTTTCATCGATCAAATGATGGATAGGTTGTGAGGACACCCTCATTTTGTTTTCTTGATGGATGCGGATTATAACCAAATAGCTATTGCTGAATCGGGGAGAAAACCCAACTTTTACATGCCCATTTGGTACTTTTGCTTTTAGAAGAATGCCATTTGGACTATGTAATGCTCCTGGTACCTTCCAAAGATGCATGATGTCTATATTTTATGATCTAACAGAAGAAGTTATGGAGATCTTCATGGATGATTTTACAATGTATGGATCCAGTTTAGACAATGCATAACTTTGGGGGCAGTACTTGAAAGGTGCGAAGCAAAATCTAGCTGCGAATTAGGAAAAATGCCATTTTTATGGTTCTGAGGATTGTCTTGGGGCACATGGTTTCTGTCGAAGGGCTTGAAGTAGACCAAGCAAAGGTTTCAATTATAAGGACCTAATGCCACCGCTACGAGTCGAGAATCAGAAGTTTCTTAGGGCGTCTTTGGTTTATAGAAGATTTATCGAGAGACTTCTCAAAGAATTACTTTAGACCATGCGAGATTCTTCGGAGAAAGATAGTAAGTTTTATTTTGATGAATCCTGCCATAAAGCATTTGAAGAAATCAAATCGGACTAGTTAGAGAAACTCCCATCATTGCAAAACGATTAGAGCAGAGAATTTGAGATCATGTGATACCCGGTGATTTTCTGATAGAATTTGTATTGAGACGAAAGATGAAAAAGTGTTAAGGCCATCTACTATGCTAGCAAAACCTTTAATGAAACGCAGAAAATTACTCTGCGAAAGGAGATGCGCTGTCGTGTTTTGCATGTGAAAAATTCAGGCCATATATTTTGGGGTCCCATGTTGTTATACACTGCCGATCATGCGGCCGATTAAATATTTAATGAAGAAAAAAAAGCGAGATTGATCGAGGTGGGTATTATTGTTGCGAAATTTGATTTAGAAATTAAAGACAAGAAGGGCGGTGACAATGTGATAGTTGATCACTTGTCAAGGTGAGAACCCAGCATCTGAAAAGGAAGAGAAATAGCATAAAATTTTCCGGATGAGCGGTTATTTAAATTTTGTCACTCGATCCTGCAGTATCGCGATGTGTGAATTTCTTAGCTTGTGGGATTATGCACGAGTCGACTACGACGAAGAAAAGGTGGGAGCGATAGCGGGTACTGCATGCAGGATGATCCATATTTGTTTAAGAGGAGCTGATCCTAATTATAAGGGATGTCTCTTAGGAAAGTGAAATGACAGTTCTACAAGAATGTCATGCATCACCTTATGGAGGACGCTGCGGGGAGATAAAGCGACCCACAAAATTCTCGGTCGAGTTTTTTCTTGCGGCCTCGATTTTAAAATTTGTTTTGAATGGAATAAAAGTGTGTGATCAATGCGAAGAATGGGAAATATCGACCAAAGGCATGAGATGCCCACTGCAAGTATCTGGTGAATTGCAGATTGTTTGATGTATGGGGAATTGATTTTATGGGGCCTTTTCCAGTTTCATTTGGAAATATATACATACTCTAAACATGGATTTATGTATCAAAATGGGTAGAAAGCGACTTGTCTAAGAATGATGCAATCTGGGTTGTGGGGTTTCTGAAAAATATTCTTAGCGATTTGGGACACCCGAAACTATAATTAGTGATGGAGGAAGCCATTTTTGCAAATAAGGTGTTTGACAAACTCATGGCCGAGATATGGTATCAAACACATTATGAGCTGGCTTATCATCCTCAAACAAATGGCGGTAGAATTTCCAACGAGAGAAATAAAGAAAATTAAGGAAAGGCGGTTGCCGGGAAGGTGGTCTTTAGGCTTGATGATGCATTATGGGCATCTGAGTGCTTTTAAAACTCCCATTGGAATGTCCCCATACGAGACTTGTCTTTGGAAAACCATGTCACCTCCCTCTTGGCCGGAATCCCACAAAGCCTTGTGGGCCGTGGCAATGAACCGATTTCAAGGTGCTGTGAAGAAGGAGCTTCTCGACTAAATGAACTAGGCGAAAGCGAAGCCTATGGCAAATGCTAGAATATACAAGACAAAATGAAAATGCGCAGTCAAAGGATTACGAGAGTTCGGGCGGGGATAAGGTCTTGTTGTTTAACTCCAGATTAAGATTATTTCGAGAAGCTGAATCGAAATCGGAGTGGACCCGTATACAGTGGTGTCGAATATCTTGGATGTGAGGCACCTGGGATGTGATCTTTGGGGAAGGTCCCAGAGTTGTGGGCGAGGCGAGTATGTCTGGAGAGAGAACCAGGAGATCAGTTTGGTGGATGAGAGGGGCTTGTGACGAAGCTGATTGCATTTGAGACTCAGCGGGAGCAAGATGGAATGACCATATGGGTTTTTTGGTTTAACATGGGCTTGATTTTGTATTATTAAGTTTTGAAAATTTTTTAGTTCTAGTCATGATTTGTTAGAAATTCTTGGGTTAATCTTAGATTAATTTAATCACTTTTTGGAATTGTTACAATATGCGAGATGAAGGATCGAGGCTGGCGAGAAGGAACAAACTCGGGACTACTCGATTACTTCACAAAACCAGGCAACTCGAAAAAGTACTTTCTCCTTTACATAAATTATGTGAAAATTGAATAGAATGCATTTTTGAATTTGATGTGTAGAATGATTAAATGGATCTTAGAATGTGCAAATTAATAAAGAATGAAAAGATGTTTGATCATCAAATTTAGGGCATGTCATGACTAAGTCGAGACCCGATTTTTATGTCGCGGCGAGGAAGTTGAGTCATAACTTAGTGATCTTGAAAGAAGGAAGAACAGAGGCACGGTAAGCGACCCGAGAAAGTTATAATCGCGGCATGCGGTGGTCGCGACATAAATTGAAGTCCGCGGCAAGTTCGAGTCGCGGCAGAACCATTCCTTGAAAGAGTGGTGAAGTGCGTGACAGCTCAACTATGTCATCATGCGATGTCGCGACTGAAGATAACTTGTCCTCCCACGGTTTACTTATCTCGACAAACAAGAATAGTCGCGACATAAAGAGACAAGTACCATTTAGCGATTTAATTTTGCACTAAATTTAATGACGGCCTGTCAGCGGCACGAAATTAAAGTCGCGACAAACACAAATAAATGAAGTAATAAAGAGCCCAACATAATAATTGAATTGCAAGCTGTTGAGAAACTCCCTCCACTACCATACTCTCCTTCCTTGGAAGCAAATACAACTTTCATCTTATATTCTGCGGTTCTCGATTCTTATGAACCACTAATCGAACTTCTTCCCCAAAACCTTGGGTTCTCCTAATGGCCAAATCTTCAAAGCCCTAAATCCCAAATCTGGCGAAATCATGGAGAGTATACTCAAGCGAAGGGAAAGTTCATCTGGGTTTGAAAGGGAGAGCAGTAGTCGGAACATTAAGTTCAACTTGATTCTGAAGCAGCGGAGGAAAAAGGGAAAGAAAGGCAGCGAAGAGATGAAGGCCAGTTCGTCTCGGAAGAGCTTTCTCAGTCACGGAAAAAGCACTATCTTTGGAAAAGATTTGTAGGAGGAAACTGACTGACTCATTTTCACCTTTGAGGAATTAATAGGCAGAGGGTGGGAGGATTAACGAACATCAAAGAATGCAGTTATCTGTGGTCGTCAGGAATTTTACTCCAATCTGGTTGGAAGGAGGAGAACTCTGTTTATGTCAGAGGAGTTTGGGTGCCTTATGGAGCGAAGACTATTAATGAGATGTATGGAATGGAAGGGCAAAAGAATGGATCAAAATTGAGAAGGCGATGAACAGCCACAGTGAGAAGATTGCGAGAAAATTAGCAGACCCGGTAAGGGCGTGGAAGAAAGGAAAGGAGGCAAAAGACCACAGCGGGGAAGTTGTGAAGAGGCCAAAGTGTGGTTTTACTTTAGCATCGGTATGGTCCACCACCAAGCACGTCGCACGATGTAAGAGAACAGAAGCGATCATACATCTTTATCTTTGAAGGTCTGAATTGATGTGAACTGGAGTTATTGAAAATTCTATAATGAGGTATCATGAAGGTAATAAAGGGGTTTGATCCCTCACCCGGCCCAACCATCAAATTTGTGTATTAGAATTTACAGTGTGAAAGGAACTTGGGAAGAAAGAAGAAGAGTGCCCCAGATTTCACCGCTCCACTGCGACGGGAGTAGCGAGGGCGAAGAATCAAAAGAAAAGGGTCATAGTAGAAACGATTCAAGGGATGAAAATGAAAATGCAATACGGGAAGACACCATTACGGTGGCAAAGCAAGAGAAGAAAATCTACAGAAGCACATCGAAGGGAGTGCTTTTATGTTTCCGGAGGATGAAGCGAAGATGAAGCCCGATAGATTTCTCGACTCGGTAGCGGCTCTCCACATAAGGAGCAGTTATTTCAAGAACACGGTGAAAGCTCACAGGGGAGCCGGAGGCCATCAAATAATGGAAATGCCAGTTCAATTCGAGAAGAGCATGGAAGGAAGAGAAGCAGTGGAGCCTCCGACCAAGGGTTGGAGAAGAGGTTTATGAAAAGAATTGAAGAAGGATGACAATGGGAAGAAGAGATGAACGGAGAGAAGAAGTACATGAAGAATTTGAGATGAAGAAAGAGAGAATCGACAATGGGAGAAGAGATAGACGAGAAGGGAAGGAGATGAAAAGATCTTGGAGCATCGAGAGGAACAATTTAAGAAGGAAATGGAGGACAGAGATCGAGATCTACTGAAGAAATTGAAGCTCAGCCATGAATCATTCTACAACCAATGGAGTATGATCATGATGCTCGACTCACAAAACTCGCCAAAGAAAGGGATTCGGATCGAAGCGGTAAGGGCTTGGTCGAGGATTGAGTTCCTATACATGTCAATGTTCAAGGATTTCGAGAAAATGATGAAGGATAGAATCGAAGCTGATGATAAAGATGCCTTTAGAAAGAAAATAAACGAAAATTGGACTTGTTCGACAATAATCTTTCCAAATTTTGAAGTCATGATGAAATGGAGCATACGATGAACACCTTTTGGGCACGAGGCAAGATGACCTGAATAAAAAGGTTGATCTCACAAATGAATTGATCCTTGAAGAGCAGATAGAAAGGGAAAATGACAAGAAGAAGAAGAGAGTGGAAATGAAATTCCCCAAATTCTCTCCTAATAAAGTACTCTTGATGCGGATCCTCCCGAAACATTTTTGCTCCTCCCGAAAAAGATGAGTCCTCCCATTGATTTATCCTTCTTTTCCCTAACTGCGATTGTTCTTAAGCATTGCATCAAATCATGAATAAAAACAGAAAATTTGTGAAAAGGAAATGTTGCGCTGCGATTAAGATTTTATTGTTAATTTTTTTTGCTTGACTTGTTAGGAAAATAACATTAGGATTTGGTTCAAGAATGAAAATGCTGAAATATCATAATCTGAACTAATTTAAGTAGTTTGACTAGAAGATAAACTTGAACACAAATAATGGCAAAATCAAGGCATGAATAAAGAAACTGGAATTAGGAGTATTTACGGTTCTGTTTAACTTCAGTTTAGTTGCAAAAATTGGGAAAATTGGTTATTGCTGATGGAACAAAATACTTGGTTAAAATAATGTAAGTAGGCAGTGAATAAGTACGATCTTGAAGAAATGCCCATTGGTCAACAAAACTTATGAAACTTTTGACGGGAGTCAAGGCGTCTTACAGGAGAATTCGAGTTTAGAGTCATGATCCACAGAACTTGTTTGATTATTGATTGAGGCGAAATCCTAGGTGAAAACAACCAACGGGAAATGATAGAGGCCATCCTTGGCAGCTTGAGCCTTTTTAAGCCTACCCTCAAAATATGCTTAAGCATATTCTCTAGTTCTAATTTGATAAAATGCTGATTTCTTCAATAAGCGACAATTGAAAATGAAATTCCTTCCTTGCAATAAACTGCAGTAAAGAACCAAATTATCCAGTTTCTAGTTCAAAAAGTTTAGTATAAAGGAAGAAACAAGTTTGGGGAATAATATTTCAACTTTTTGACAAGAAGGGGTTGAAGAAGTAAAGCGGCTTCGGTGAAATAAGAATAAGTTTTGTCTTGTGGCTATTTCCTTGAACAATTAAGCTCGTCAGGGTGTTTTAACACCTAGCACCTAAGGCTGACTGGTATGGGAGTTGCTAGCCCTAAGTTTCTCTAAAATTAATAGAAAGCCTAAGAAGACAAAACATTGCACTATTCAAAGTCTTAGAGAAATAAAAGCAAAGGTTAAAGAACAAAGGAATCTGCTGAATCAGTACATATGGAAAGTTGAAATTCCATAAAAGAATTCAAAAGAAGCCAATTAAGATTAAGGAGAATCGAAGGAACAAAGAAGAAAAAGGAAGAAAGTTGGAGCAACAATGTATAGACAGATAGGCGGGTAAATTACAACCTAAATTTTCCATTATCTGCCCGATTACCTAAGGCTTGACATTACAAGCCTAAAAGACCTCATTGATTTTGAAGGTTGAATTTACCTACATTAGCAGTGGAGATCAATATGAAAAACAAGCATATGGGACTTTGATAAAAGTCTAAAGAAAACTCCAGAAGATTACTTAAATTCCAACATGAAGTTGAAAAGGGTGATGACACGCACACACACACAGAACAAGACTTGTTAAATAAACTGTTTAAATACATTAGTTTATCAAATTTTGTAATAGAAGTACACCATGCCTTGTTCTTGCATCAAAACTGAAATTTGAAATAATAGTGATATCTCTTAATTCAGATCAGAAGGGTGGAATGAAAAGAATGTGGAATAAATCAGAAAAATATCCTTAAAAATTTTCTAAGCTTATTTGTTTGAGGACAAACAATTTCTTCTTTTCTTTGCTTAGGGGACAAGCAAAATTTTAAGTTTAAGGGAGAACATGATGAGTCGAAACTCATGAGATTTTAATACATTTTTCGAGTTTATAATGAGAATAATGATGAATTGTCCATGACGATAATTATTTCGAATTCCAATTTGCGGGGAAAATATAGCGAGAAAATCAAATTGCAAAAATCATAGAAATCAACTGCGAATGAGTGAAGTCAAAGCATGAATTTAATTAGCGGCAAGGGAAGAAGCGGTTCAGTGATTTCAAGTCACCTTGGCCAAACAAATTTGGCCTTGAAGAAGAAACTAAAGAATGAACAAGTGAAGTCGTGACTTGAAGAAAGAAGTTGAGACAAAAAAATGACTTGGTCGAGATTAAAAGAAGCAGTCAAATGAAGAAGTTCATGTCATGACATCATTGCGATGTCGCGACACCAAGGAATAAATGATATGTTAGTACCACCATGAGTGGCAGCGAGGAGTACATGCAGAAGCCCGCAGGCGGCCTTCTCAAGTAAAAGAAATCCATGACTAATTTTGAAAGAAAGGACTTGATGTGCGACGTGACGGTAATGAAGGTAACACCAAGGTCTAGCGAAACTCAATCGGACTACGAAATTAATGAAGAAAGCGGAGACATGATGTCATGACACCACTTAGTCGTGACATAATTGAAGATTGCGTGAGCATAAAATTCGCGACATCGGTACGTAAGGTATTATGAAAGTCGCGACATCGATTCAGTGGTCGCGACATCGGTTACAATGAAGAAGGTCGCGGCGTCAACCCGATGAGTAATATATCATTCGCGAAGAATGGAAATTATTCGCGACATCATTTAGGCTGTCGCGACATCATATCCGAGATCTTTGAAGGCGAGTCACGACGAAAGAAAAGCCTCCGCGACGTAGGCTCATAAGCGCCAACGTGGAAGTCGCGACGTATGATTAGTGGCGACCTCAGAAACTCTGTCACAAAGGTGAAGTCGCGATGTCATTCAGTGGTCGCGACATCAATTCTAAGGAGAAAATTAGCGGCGTCATTTAGCTGATCGTGACGCCGGATCGGGGTTAAATGCAAGTCGCTACGGATAAAAGCCTGCTGACGAACTGACGAAAAAGCGAAGTCACGACCTCAAAAGAGATCACAATGCAGAAAGGTGAAGTCGCGACATCAGTTAGTGGTCGCGACATCAAAACAGCTCATAAGCAGAACAGTGAAGTCGCGACGTGAAAGAGAGGTCGCGACATCAAGTCAAGGTCGCGACGCACCAAATGGAGTCGTGACATGAACAAACAAATGGGCCGATTATTTTGAGCCCACAAAGTGCATCGAAGTTAGGGCCCAGAGCTGAGAACCACATAAATAGCGGTACTCTGAGAAGGAAACGACTCTTGGCGGCCGAGCGAGAAGTACGGGTAGTAGAAGACTCGTTTATTTTAATTTTTACATTTCTTTTTCTTTGTTTCTTGTTATTTTAGATTAGATTAAAAGTAGATTGTTATTTCATTTGAATTCACGGATACGGATGTTAGTTGTTGAAGTGGCCCGAATGCAGAATGTTATTTTCTTAATTCTTGCTAGTTCGTTTGAAGTCCAAACAAATTTTAGATTCAAACCCGATTCAGTTCTGATGATTCTTTTGATCAGGGAGCTACCGTTAGTGTAATGAAGTAATTTAGAAACCTAGCTTCCGTTGAATTTACTCTGTTGTTAGAATTTATCTTTCCTGTATAAATTTATCAGAGTCTACTGAACTTCAATCTTGAATACGCTGCCAGTTTTGTTTATTTTTATTTGGTCAAATATCGGTATCACTATCACGTAATAGGATTGTTTCATGCTCTGATTTCGGGAGGCCCTCACGGTGACACGAGAGAAGGCATTCCTGAGAGTATTGAACAATTTCTCAAGGGTATACGAACCTAATATTGGGGATCTAATGAGCTCTGTGAATTATAATCGATAAATCTTCTTCTCACTTGAAACCGAGAATGAGTTAAATGACTTATCAATTAAAATGAAAGCGGAGAAGTTCGCCTCGGTCGAGCAGTAAGTTCAATCCAGAGTGTAAGGGGATCTAATCAAAGGAAAGATAGGCTGATTCCAATTTTGAGGATGAGAAACGTGTAGTGTAAACTCATGCTTAGCCCTATGTCTTAGGAGCTAGGTTTACGATTATGTTACGGGTATGAAGTATTGAGAAAAGAAAAATACCCAGAACAAGGCAACTCAGATTAAAAGTAGTTATCTAATCCTACGTCTTCGGAAAAAACAGGGAAGATTAGATGATGAAATGTGTCATTAAGGAGAGATCCACATGGCACTACCTTTTTCCTTGAATGATTCTGTCTGAGGTTCATGAAGTAAAGCTACGAGAGTTATGCCGCAGGGGTGATGTTTCCCGCAACAGTTGTATTTTTCAATGCTCCTTTAAAACTAGCCAATCCAGCCTATTTCTTTTAATTTTTATTTTAGTTTAAACATTATTTCATTTGTTCTTAGCTTACATATCTTTATTCTTTTAATATTTTAAAGTTTGCATAGGAATATATCAATTGAAAATCATAGTCCAAATGGTATAGAACTTGAGTAGTCGAGGGTAGTTGATTGAAATTCTTGAGATCTACGTAGGATCGATATAATCCACTTTATTACTTGTTCGACTGTACGCTAACGAATCATGGATCAAAACCGAGGAGAAAGACATTTATCTACTCTTAAGGAAACCGTTTTTAATCGGTATAATTGCAAGAAATATAACAAACAAGTTTCATTTTTTGTAGCATTATTCTTGGGGATTAGATAATGAATCTGTGGTAATGATGTCATAAATGGTGTGTCTTTGATGCATTATGAGCAAATATACACTTATTGAAAAGTACTTTTCAAATAAGCCCAGAGTTCAGGGGCAAGGCTTTATCTTCAGCTTTGGGATTGTACTTTGTCGCCCCTTTGCAATCGTGATGATGTAGTAACAAAAGGGACCTTCCCAATTTAGTTTTGACTTTCCTCCTTAAAAAGTTCGCTAAAGGACAAGATCGCCTTTTTGGAAAGCCCAAGGCTTAACGAGTTTTTCCCTCTAATGAAAGGCTCGGCTATGGTACTCGGCCATTCTGATGGCTACTCGTTCTCTTTACTCCTCGAGCTCATCTAGTGCTTGAGAGAGCTTAGAAGTGTCATCATTACGTAGGGTTTGGGCCGGACTCAATAGGAATCAATGCCTTGACTCAAGCGAGTATAAGTCTCCTCGGTAGGCTACTTTAGAGTGGTGCAGTAGGCCCATAGTGCTATAGGTAGCTCGTCGGCCCACTTGCCCTTCGCCACTATCAACTGTTTCTTCAAGTAGGTGAGTAATGTTTGTCCATGACTTCGACTTGACCATTTGCCTAGGGATACTAAGGTGTAAAGTGGTATTTTTATCCCGTAATCGATCTGAGTGCGAAAGGCTTCAATGAATTATGGACCGTTGTCGGCTTGATGGAATGGGGGTACTCGAGATAGACATACGATGTTCCTTTGCACAAATTTCTTGAGTTAGGTTGCCTTGATCTCGATGTAGACCTCGCTTCTATCACTTGGTGAAATAATCTATGGCTACCAAGATCACTTCCATTGACCCGTAGCCAAGGGTAACAGACCCACAATGTCGATTCCTCACTTATAAAAAGGCCACATACTTGACACATAGTGGAACATCGTGGCTAGGATTTGAATAATACTGTCGAATTTTTGGTAGATATCACACCTTCTCACAAACATCTAGGATTCTTGCTTCATGGTGGCACGCGTATCTAGTATGGACGGAAGAGAATGGCCACTGTGCAATCATTTACTAGGCATACCTATTTGCTTTCGAGCTTTTACTTTCAAATATTATACGTCCTCGAAGCCAGGCCCTAGTTCCTCAAAGTAGTTCGAGATAGGGGATATCCGGGAGTTTCGACTTGTCGGTATGAGGCTGCCTTGCCGCGTTATGGATGGATGGGTGATCGCTAGACCCGGCTCCACGTGGCGAGGGGATAGAAGAGTCATAGGCTAAATTAGGCGGGCGTCGACCATTATGTTTTGCTCTGGGACTTGAGCCCCTTTATCAAATGCTTGAACCCGACCATCGAGGGTATGCGACTTTAGATCTTTACTTCATTGTCCCATTTTGGCCTCATTCTCCTTATAATAGAGCGCTACAACTATGAGTAGCATCGAAGGTCGAGTTTGTGACGAGTTCCTTAATAGCGTGGTAGGAAGCACATCTTATTGCCTGACTTCATTATTGAGAGGTTCCACGAGCGTGAACCAACGACACAGCGATGGATAAGCCCTCGAGGTTTGTAGGACCATGCACACTCCTCCTCTGCTACTGCAGGCAATTAAATTACATCTTAAGGGTAGTGACGTTTCGTAGAGGTCACATGGTTGCACATCTAACATTTCAGCTATAAAGTCTACATGAATCTGACCCTTTATTGCCGACCTCGGGCGATACTCGATGTCAGACTTGCTTAACTCAAGCGCCCTTCCAAGAGCACTGAAGCATCTAGTTTACTTGGGAGTATAGCTGATCAGGATATCTAGTAAGCACGGCGTAGTGTGGGCTTGGCTTCTTTCTTTGCCATTCCGAGGCGATGCATTTCGCTGAGTGATTCCTTGTCTCAGCATCTATCAACACCTTGCTCACAAAGTTAATTAGCTTTGGGTTGCCGTCTTCTCGGCCTTGCTAATCTTTGTGCCACGGTATGGCCCGAATTACAAATCTGGTGGGAGCTCCTCGCCGCTCCACCGGTTGGGACAATGTGGAGATGAGGCGACCTATAAATAATAGCATGAAAGGCCTTGTCACATTCTAGTCCCCATCCCTTCGAGGGAGCTCCTTTCAATGCTGCAAAGAATGGTCGAAGTCGATCCGAATACCTGGAGATGAACCTATTTAGCATAGCTAACTTCCCCATTAGAGTTTGTATCTGCTTTCTTGTTACAGGGAGCTACATTTGTGTGATGGCCTTTACCTGTCCGGGGGCCATCTCAATCCCCCTTCGGCTTACCAAGAACCCTAGGAAGTTTCTAGATCCGACCCCGAAAGCACACTTCTTTGGGTTCAGCCGCAACTGGTGCTTTCTCATCTTTCAGACCCCTCTTGCAAGTGCGTAGATGATCTTCACGAAGCCTTGACTTGGCCAACATGTCATTGATATATGCTTCCATGGTCTTACCCAGCCAAAGGTTAATCACGAGACATCATGTCTTTGATAGGTGGCTCAACGTGCTAAACAAAGGCATTACATTGTAACAATACATCCCTATCAAAGTGATAAACGATGTATTTACCAAATCGGGTGAGTACATCGGGATCTTATTGTAGCCGATGTAAGCGTTAAGGAAGGAAAGTAGTTGATACCGTTATTGCATCATGATAGTTGATCCTTGGTAAAGGATCCTTGGTAGTGGGATGCTTCGACGTCGGGTTGAATAATGGCGCACATGCGCCACTTACCATTTTTCTTGGGAACAACCACGACGTTGGACAACCATTCAGGGTACTGAATCTCTCTGATGAACCCGAGGAATAAAAGCTTGTAAACTTCGTGCTTTATGACTTCTCGATGCTCTGGATGGAATTGTCTTAGAATTTTTCGGACTTGCTTACATTCCTTATGGAGGTTCAAACAGTATTGAGCCATGATTGGGGAAACACCCAGCATGTTGGTGTGGGACCATGTAAGCGTCGTGACTCTTGCGTCTCGAGACTAGATCGTCTGAGATTAACCTTCTCGGGTATGTCGGGCGAGCGAGGATGAAGGCTGCGGGCTCGAGAAACCTTGGCAACATCTCGCTCGTGGCGCAGACTCATTTATCATTTCTATTTGGTTGGTGCTTCGCCCTCCTACTTATTAACCTCGTAGCATGCTTTTATGGCTTGCTAGTCTCCCTTTATGTTAACTGGCCACATGGGTTAGGCTTCGGCGCGCACATGGTACGGGCGCGATGCCTTACGTCACATGAATCCAGTCATGACCCCGAAATGGCGTTGAAGGACGAGGGCTCATCGATCACTGTGAGTGGGACCAAAGCTATGACATGTCCAACTGAAATCGATATCACTATTTCCCCTAACAAACTAGTCTACAATCCTATTGGAAACCCTGACCCGATACACTTCGAAACTATCGCGGACTATCGAGCTTATGCTTTGGGGACGGGCAATGATAGAGTAGGTCGATAACCTTCAGCGGGGTCCATGAATTAAGTCTCATTGGTGCGCCCGACTGAGTCGAAACTAATGCGTCATAGTGTGGCATGGACAACTGCCTCAAGAAAGACTCGAAGAAGAAAAAGATCCTGTCGATAGGGTGGGATCACATTTCGGGCGTAGGCGTAGTTGACTCAGTCACGGAGCACCCCAGTGCGGTGTCTCGAGCTTTAAGTGTTGTCGAGGCTAGCGAGGATGGTATCTATCACAGAAGCGAGTTCGCGGATGGTAAGCGCTAGTCATTTAAGGTCGCCTCTTTAATGTACTCCCAGAGATGTCCTCTTTTGACTAAAAAATCCAACAACCTTAGAAGGTGATAGCAGTCATTGGTCCGGTGCCCGACGTCTCAATGATATTCACAGTACTAAGACTTATCCCTCCCGCCCGGATCTTCGGCGCGAGGCTAGGCCCAGCTGAAGCCTTTGAGGGGCCCCGGGGTGAGTGAAAGAACTCAGGTGGTACCATGAGGCCCGAGACGATTCAACACCTTTGTCTACCGGTTTACGAAGTCAATCTGCAGGCCCTCTGCCGCATTGTGATGGTCGGTTACCTCGATTCCAGGTGTGTTTACCTCTGTCTGGTCGTCTTGGCTCCTCTCCTTTGTTTCCATGTTTGGCATTTAACATGTTGGCGATCGTTCATTGGTTGTAGTGACTCGTCGTCCTCGAGCATGGGCGTGGTGGTTCACCCTCTAGAGCATTTCGTCGATCATTTGAGGGGGATGTAAGGATGTGATCAAAGACGCTATGTGTTTGGCGAATGTCACCTTCCTTTTCTGAATAGTATCGAGGCTCACGACGTCAAGTTGGAGTATCGCTACCCGAAAACGTTTCATAAAATCCCTAATGGATTCGGATCTTTCCATCCGGACGTGGAAAAGACTAGTGACACTCTGCTTCCTCTTATTTGAACACATGCTCGTGTAAACTTTTGGACATATCGCGGAAGGAAGTTGCAGGTGTTCGAGAGGCAATCCTATGGAACCATGTGGTGGGGCTGCCAAGTTGGACGGAAAACTTTGCCTGATAAGCGTCGTTACCCATCCCAAGGCGTCATTATCGAATTGAAGTGCATAAGGTGGTCAAGAAAGGGTCCCCGAAGGCAGTCGTACATTGGAACGAGCGAGGAGGGGAAATGCGGCGGGGCCTCTGGTTCGGGGATGGCTGGGGCTGAATGGGGACTTGCGACTTGCTTATCGTCTAGGCACACAACTCGAGGTCGAGGTTTCTCACGCTGAAGAGTCGGATCGATCGAGGGTTGCTAATAAGAGGATGATCGACGAGGCGAGAAGAAAATTTTCGATGGATTACGATTGGGCGGATATGGGAGCGGATTGAGTTACCATGGAGGGTAGTGGCCCAGCATTACCTTGAGGTTGCGTTAGCCTCTAGGAAAAGAGGCCAACTACTGTTGGTGGGATTCTTGCTAATCTTTCAGCATTCGTTCCAATGACAGTAGCCGTTGGTCCAAGGAAGGCTCAAAACTTGAAGGTAGAATTTCACCCATTGAAAAGTTGATCTTGACCTAGATCATCTTAGCATTCTAAAGAAGCGTGGGACTTTTGTTGGTTCCCATAAACGATGCCAATGGAAAGGTTGTGTCCTTCAAAGATAATTTTTTTATATCCCCCAAAAAAGAATTCCCCCCACATTATATACCCATCATGGAGGTTACGTGGTGGACGATAATGAGATGGGTAGTTATGATTGACCTTAATGTCCTTACGTTACTCATTAATTCATACACTAACTGTTATGCATTAACTGCATCGTAATGCCCGTCAAGGTGGGTGACAACGTTTGCCCCGCATGCTTTATCTTTGATGCCCGAGGCGGCCTATTTAATCATGCACTCGATCTCATCCTCCTTGATGACCAAGGTGGTTGAGGTGGTAACATGTCCGACCTTCCTATGCAGTCGAGAGCTCGGTCGCTCACATGTGACCATGATGAGGTTCAAGTCACTCATTTGACTCTCATGTGAGCCAAAGCTTATCCCCATTCCAACACTATAGCTTCAAATGAAAAACCTTATCCTTATTAAATTAATTCAATTTTATTATGAACAATATTATGGATGTCCATAAACTCTCCATTAATCTCAATATTAATAAATTTTGTGAATATAAATTGATGTATATAGGTTCTGAATGTGTAGGTTACAAATGTGTGGAGTTTACGTATTTATATACACATTAATGTATTCATGTATTAAACCACATAAATAGGGAGCCTTTGTATGAGTCCTGATACACATGGAAGAGAATAGAAATCTCACTCTTCTTACATGTCTCTGCTCTCTTGTTCTTCTATTTTATAATCGTTATCGGCCACGAAACTCACATTGGATTTTCAAGAAATATATTGAAGGTATATTGGAGTATTATTATGAATCTTGTGGGAATTGGAATTTGTGGCTCTTGATATCACGGGAAAGAATTTCTTGTCATGGATCTTAGATCTTTGAAATCCATCTAGATGCAAATGGTCTTGGAAATACAATTAAAGAAAAGAATACAACATCCATTCAAGAAAGCTAAGCGATGATTTTTTCTTCGTCGTCACCTTCATGAAGGATTGAAATTTGAATACCTCATAGTAAAGAGGATCCACTTGATACGTGGAGCCGGTTTGAAGGAAAGAGTATGAACATCGGAAGAAGCGGTAACTCTCCCAAAAACTCGCTATGATTTGATGCATTTGAGACTGCAAGATTTTAAATCTATGAGTGGTATAACTTCAGCCCGATATTTGAGCCAGTTCTGATTACGATTATGTGAAAAAAATTGCGATGAGGATATGTTGGAGAAAACATTCTCCACTTTTCATGCACATCGATGTGCTCCTACTTGTGACAATATCGTGAAAAGGCTTTTAGAAATATTAAAAAATTGATTTCATGTGTTCTTGTGGCCCGAACAAAACAATGAGCTTTTGATGAAAATCATGAGGCTTATGCAGCTAGTTCGGCTCCATTCCACGAAGTGAATCACGGCCTTATATCACCCTTATAATGGGCCAGAAGTCGAGGCGCGGTGTAATAGTGCGTGGTCGGTCATAGTCGAGGTCATGGGCGTGGGCGAGGGCGTGGTCGCCAATAGTTACAATTACGATCGGCCTTGAGAATGTGTTAGAATATCAAGGGGAGAATGTGAAAGGACAACAAAAGTGGTGAAAATAGCAAAATTGTGACAAATTTATGCTATCATTGCGGCATGAAAGGCCATTGGTCACGTACCTGTCGTACACCAAAACATTTGGTTGATCTCTACCAAGAATCGCTGAAAAAGAAAGATAAAAAAGCGGTAGAGACAAATTTTGTTTCTAAGGATGAGAGTGTTGATCACGACCTTAATGATATGACTCATCACGGATGTTCTTGATTTCTTTATTCCTTTAGGCGAATATTGAGCTACTTGTTTGAGTGATGAAAATCTCCAAAAAATAAAATATTTCAATTTATATTTATGTATTTGGGTCTCTTGTTAAGTAAGTTTGTGTCGACCTCTCTTGAATAATGAAGTTGTTTTTGTTATAGCCCATTTTTATGATTTTCTTATTATATATCTTGTTTCTCATGAATAATGGAAACTCATCTTGTGGGATCCTCAATCGGTGACAATGATATGTGTCTCGCAGATAGTGCATCAACGCATACTATACTTAAGGATAAAAAATTCTTTTCCTTTTTAATAATGCAAGGATCATATGTGAATACAATATCGAGTAGTGCAAAATTGATTGAGGGCTCCGGAAGAGCTAATATATTGTTACCGGAGGAGCAAAATTCATATTGATGATGCATTATATTCTCTGGTCTCGAAAGAAATTTATTGAGTTTAAAGATATTCGGCCAGGAAATGGATATCATATTGAGACTACGAACAAAGACAACCTTGTGTATTTATATATTCTACAGAGCGTTGTCACCGGGTAAGAAAAATATATTGGAAGAATTACCCCTTTTTTCCTCTGGTTTGTACTACCTGAACATAAACACTGATTGAGGCACATGCCGTAGTAAACCCGAAGTTCTTGATAGAAAATAATTTTATTGTTTGGCATGACCGATTAGGACATCACAGTGTATATTGATGCGGAGAATCATCAAAGTCAAGTGGGCATTCGAAAATCAAAATATTTTACGTCGATGAATTTTCATGTCTTTTGCGTTCTCGAGGAAGTTAATTATAAGGCCATCACCCGACAAAAATAAAGCCAGAACCACAGCCGTTTTGCGTAATTATCTGAGGGTATGTATGGGCTATTCATCCGCCCATGTGGACCATTTCGATATTTTATGATTACGATTTATGCATCAACGAGATGAAATCACGTAATACATTTTGTTATCAACGCGTAACCAAGCATTTCTTTGGTGCTTGCTCAAATAATTCGATTCTGGGCTCATTTCTAGATTATCGATTAAGTCGATTACGATCTTGGAGAATTTGCTTCCCGAAGCTTTTTAATGATTATTGTATGTCTATTGGAATAAGCAGATTGAACATCCTGCAGCATATGTTCATACCGCAAAACGGTCTTCTTGAATCGTTTATTAAACGCCTTCAATTGATTGCAAGGCCATTACTAATGAGGGACGAAGCTCCCAACTTACGCGGGGCCATGCTATTTTGCATGTATTTGGTCGTATTAGACCCACGACAAATTATCATGAGTTCTCTTCTTTACAATTGGTTTGGTCGAAGAACCAAATATTTCCCATCTAAGGATTTTTGGGTGTGCGGTATATGTTAGATTACTCCACCACCGCACTAAGATGGGTCCCAGAAGATTTGAGGAATATATGTTGGATATGAATCTCCATCGATAATCAAATATTTAGAGACATGTTGGAGATTTATTTACGACCGTTTTGGCGATTGTCATTTTGATGGTCGGATTTTCCAACCCAAAGAAAGAAAATAAGCAGGTTGGAAAAAAGCTAGTAGTTGGAATCAATTGTCGTTGTCTCATCTTGACCCTCGCACAAAGAATGTGGAAGTGGCAGTTCAAAAGATTATTCATTTGCAAAATTTAGCAAATCGGTGCAGGATCGTTTCTTGTCAGAGAGTAACTAAATCTTACGTACGAACGCTAATGCTCGGTTAAATTGATGTCCGCAGCAGGACAATGCATTTGCTAATGAACCTAAAGCATCGGTGAAGCGTGGTCAACCCGATTGGTTCCAAAGATAAAATCCTCGGAAAGAAAGGATCGAAAAGGATCGAGTTGAGGAATTGATGGCTCTAGAAGAGTCCACTAGTTGTAATTCGAAGAAATTCGAATTTTCAGAACTTGTATTGTCAGAGATCTCGATAAACTATGTCACAACTAGCGAAGGTGGAATCGGAATAAAATCTCGTCGATGATATTTGCCTATAATGTGGCACTCAAGCATTGTTAATGACAATGAGGACCAGGCAGAAATGCATTTGAGAATGTAGACGAGAGATGATTGGCCAAAATGGAAAGATACAATTGAAGCGGAGTGAATTCTCTTTCAAAACACGAGTTTTTGGTCCTATTGTACTTACGGTGGATGTGGGCTGCATTGGGATGCTAGTAGGTATTTGTGCGAAAGCGAGGCGCGACAAATAAGTTATCGAGATAAGCGCGATTAGTTGCCTGAGGATTCTCAAGACACGGCATTGATTGAAGAGCGTATTCCCACTGTAGTGGATCACGACTACTTTCGATATTTAGTGCTTTGTGATACATGAAAAACTTGGTATGTGTTTAATGGATGTAGTTCACGGCTTATTTATATGGACCACTTGGCTTGTGACATTTACATGAAAATCGAGGAAGGATTAAAATTACTGCGACACATAATTCGAGGTCTCGAGAACTTTACTCGATAAAATTATGCAGATCTCTATATGGGTTGAAACAATCTGGACGCATGTGGTATAATCGTCTTAGTGAATATTTATTGCGAAAAGGTATAAGAATGATCCCTTTACCCATGTGCGTATTTATTATTAAAAGATCACGGATCAGGAGTTTGTGCCTCAATTGGAGTTTATGTTGATGACTTTGATTGGAATACGAATGAGCTTTGGAAGCGATGATCAACTTAAAGAAAAATTTGAGATGAAAAATCACGGGAAAAACAAAGAGGCACTGCCCTTGGTTTGCAGTTGAACACTTAGAATGGAATTTTGTTCATCGATCAGCTTATATATCAAAGGTGTTGAAGCGATTCTATATGGATAATGCCATCCATTGAGCACTCTGATGGTTGTAGTCGTTAGATGTGAATAAAGATCATTCAGGCTAGGATGGATGATGAAGAACTTCTTGATAAGTACCATATCTTAGTGCTATTAGACACTAATGTATCTTAAGTCATACACGACTGATATATCATTTTTAATAAATTTATGGCAAGATATAGTTCTTGTCCAACAAGAAGACATTGGAATGGAGTTAAACATATATTGAGGTAACGAGAGTACGATGGATATGGGCCTATATTATCCCGATGTGTACCCCCAGCGAAGTGGTGGACATGCGGATGCGGGATATATGTCGACCCTCGTAATGCTTTCGATCCTGAGCATGAATTTATTTGTTCACATGTGGTGTCTGACCATTTCATGGCGTTCTCTGAGAAACAATCAATTACCGCCCACATCTTCTAATCATGCGAGATCTTAGCAATTCATGAGCAAGTCGGGAATGTTTTGGTTAAGATGCAATACATCATATTCGAGGTCATGTGGTTTGTCTTTTAGCAAGGAGTCCAGAAGCGACCTTGTATGAAGATAATGCTGCGTACGTTGTTCGATTAAAAATGGAGTACGTTAAAGGGATAGAACAAAACATATCACGAAATTCTTTTTCACTCATGATCTACAAAAGAAGGGTGATATTAATGTTCAACTAATAATCTAGCAAATTTATTCACCAAGGCTCTACCTACTGCAACATTTGAAAGGCTAGTTCATAGCATTGGAATGCGCATGCTCAGAGATTTAAAGTGATGTTGAGAAGAGGGAAGTAGTTTTTTTATACCTCTCTTTTCCTTCAGAGTAGTTTTTTGTCCCCTTTAGGTTTTTCTGGTAAGGTTTTTTAATAAGAGCGTATCATGGACATCCCGAGGGGAGTATTATGAACTAATATTATGGATGTCCATGACTCTCCATTAATCTCGATATTAATAGGTACATTGAATATACGTTGATGTATATGGAGTTACGAATGTGTAGGTTCTGAATGTGTAGGTTACGTATTTATATATGCATTAATGTATTGATGTATTAAGCCTTATAAATAGGAATGGCTGTATGAGTCTGTCTAGCATTGAAGGAATAAAAAATCTCTCACTGTTTTTAACACATATATACCCATTTCTCTTGTTATTACATTTTCAATAAATTTATTGATTTTACGATTTTATAGCAATCCATAACAGATGAGAGAACCAAAATTCATATTAACGATTTGCATTTGAATAAAGAAACTTTGGAATTATAGTTGTAGAGGGTTTTCCTGAATAGTGAAGAAATATCATCTTAATAAAACTTAGACTTCTAGTAAATTTTCAAAAATCATTTTGAAAAATTAAGCCAGGACACATTTTCTCTTTTTTATTTCTAGAAGTCAAAGTTCATCTTTAAAATATTTTTTTTAAAAAATTACCCTTCGTAAGTACAGTTCAAAAAATTTAAAGAACTTCAAAAATGAAAACTCTTAAATGTATTTCTCATTGTATAAGGTTCACACATTTTTGCCATCAAAATACGAATTTTACGTCTTTCCATTATTAAAAGAAAAAAAAAGATTACAACAAACATCAACCTAATGATACATACAGATTAAAGATAGTCACTTTCAGAGCTAATATGCATTGTTAAAAGTATATGTAATTATGTATCTTAAGAAAGCATTTAGAGCGGGAACGCTGAGCGCCCGAAATACTTCAGGCCGCCTTCACAAATAACAGAGAGCCTATGCGGAATCATAAATCCTTGAAGAGTCAAAACACTAGAATCTCTCATCAAAGATTTTGAATTAAAACTTAGTATCGCTTCCTTTGTTCATTCAAAAATCCCATAGCTTTCATTAGAAAAGCATATTCATACGCTGTTTCCTCACACTGACCATGCCGGCCTCCTTCACCAAAATGCCCTCCGTTCATATCCGTCTTCAGGATGACCCCGCCCG
>JAEQBH010008214.1:0-124356 GCA_016808115.1 Tetrastigma voinierianum
CTCTTTTGATTCTACTTATGTTGGTTGTTCCTTCTCGACATTATGCATGATGGTTACGTGTTCCATGTTATATGATTGCTTGCCTTATATCGACAAGCCACGCCCATGTTTCGCATGACTAACTTACATTTCTTAAAGTCCATAACTTTTTATTTGAATAACCAATTTTGTGTTAGCCTGTTATAATGTTCATTAAAAGGATGATCGGGTTTAAATGAGTCATGCCGGTGCACAACAAAAGCTGGTGACATTGTATTCTATAATTGTTATTTTGAGATTTTTGCAAAGCTTGACCCTACCGAACGCTTTGTTGAGATTCATACCTGTAGTTCGACGAAATCTTGATAGGGACTAGCAAGATGCGTGTTGGGGGTGTGATGAATACACATTTGAGTAATAATTATAGTAGAATTTAGCACTATCTAAATCACAAGTTGCTCCAATAATTGGCATAAGGATAGGTACTTAATATTTTCTATATTTTTAGACTTGTGTGTCTTTTCGTGCCCAGAACGAAGTGTACAAGGATGTATGTCCTAGGCCAATATGAAGCATTAAGGACGGCGAACAATTGATGAAGTCTTCAAACTCCTAAGAATACAAGGAAAGCACCGAGGACCAAGTGTACGGCATATCATTCATGTGCAATCGGTACATAAAAGTGGCAAGGCACATTGTACCCCAGAGCAACCCACATTGTACCTAAGACAACCCACATCAGACGGTGACAACTTGCATAAAAATTGACAAGAGGAATTGTACCTAAGACATCACTAACATGTAAATTCTGGGCATAACCTAGCATGGGAATTGCGAGATCGGGCCGTAAATTCGAACAAGACGCGAGGCACTCGTCAATGAACCAAAATGGGAAAAATCACATTGAGTGGGATAAAAGCAAGAGGACAAAAGCATTAGGTGCTTTTGACTTCTAGGGCTTAGGTTTTGAGAGGAGAAGAGTTTCTCTCCATTTTTGAGTCGAACTTGTAGATCCGCATTTAAGATTTCTTTTCTATTGGAAGTTTTAGATTCAAGCGTTTGTAATCTTTCAGTAGAAATACTTATCTTGCTTTAAATCCTAATATCTCTTATTCATCCGTCTCAGTTTTAAAAGTGAATTCTGATTTCCAAAAGGTACTGTTTTTATGATTAATTGCTCTTTAATTATAATTGTTCTTATAAGTTTTATGGAGTTCTAAACCCACGTTGGGAGTCCACGGGGAAACTCACTCGACATAGTCTCTCACCTCTTGATCTTCAATGGATTGTGTAATATTAATCACTTGTGCAGAAGAATTGTAAACTTAGTTACATATTATTCTTTGACAACGTGTTAATGAGGTATCCTCTACACGTTGTGCTTCGATCATGAATGCAAGCTAAGGGTTCGTATTAATTTAGAAGAAGTGCTTATATTACTGATCATCTTTATTTTCCAAAGAGCATATAAAGATAAATCCTCCATCAAAGAATCAAGTATCAATGGTTCCTAGGATGGTTTATAAAATAAGAGGCGGGAGATGATCGTGAGGAGTGGAACCCTAAAAATCCCAAAGAATTATTCTTTCTATTTTAAAACATTCAAAACCAATCAACCATTCAGTCAACCAACACAACCTTACACTCCTTTAAATCATACCCTTATTGGAGAATAGCCCTATTGGTCGATAAAATTAGACCACTTCGTGGAGATGACCCGTGGATTCCCACAAAGTATTACAATGCTAGACAACCTGTAATTCCTACTGGGGAATAGAATTCGGCACACCGAATAAGGACTTGGGCTAATATAGCATGTTTTATGAATGGGCTTCCCTCCATAATTCTCCTCACATCACCTACATCTGGTACACACAACCTCTGTCCCATGACCACGCATTCAACTTCTCTCACGAAAATCCCCTCATTGCCCGTATTCTACTTCACTTCTCAACTTCACTATCTGCGGATCCTGAATCAAACTCTGTCCTGTCAATACCGGACGCATACAAATGTGGCTAACAATGCTCCCGAATTGCCATTTCTAGTTTCACACCTCAAGGACCTCAATTTTATGAGTCGAGGAAGATGCACGCCCTTAAGTGTGATAGGGCTCATGGGTCTCCTACAGAGCATCCGCTACCACGCTCGCCTTCAGATATATTCAATGGTACATTCATAATCCTTGATCGCTCAATCCATCTCCCTCTCTCGCTCTCATGTTCAGCTTCCTTCTCGCGTAAAACAGACATCGCGAAGCTCTTATGATCCGTAAAATCCTACGTGCACTCCATATAAGTACGTCTCATCCCGCAAGGCAAATACTACTATCGCTAGCTCAAGGTCGTGTGTGTAGGATAATTGCTCATGCTTCTCTTCACCGCTTCTAGAAGCATATGCAATCACTTTGTCATTCTGCATTAATACACAACTTAGGCCTTGCCTAGAGGCATCACAATACACTGCAAAGCCATCCTGCCCTGATGGAAGTGTAAGTACTGGAGCTGAGGTCAATCTCCTTTCGCCCATCGAAACTCGATGACAAGCCTCGACCATAAAAA
The DNA here is from genome assembly GCA_016808115.1 of Tetrastigma voinierianum. Taxonomy (NCBI): domain Eukaryota; kingdom Viridiplantae; phylum Streptophyta; class Magnoliopsida; order Vitales; family Vitaceae; genus Tetrastigma; species Tetrastigma voinierianum. Next base: position 2,541 of record JAEQBH010008214.1, read on the forward strand.
AAAATCCGCCCTTTCCTTTGTTAATCTAGTCAAAGGTGTATATCTTCGAAATCCCTCAACGAACTTACGGTAATACCATGCCAAACCCGTAAAAACCATTCTAACACTTGTAGGAGGTTTCCACCAAGAGGCTTCGACCTTCGCGGATCCATATCGGGGTATCCCCTCTCGCAGAACCATGTGTCCCAAAACGACACCGCCGAGCCAAAACCGACACTTACCGAAAGCTTAGCATATAATCAATGTTCCCCGCAATGTTTGCGTAACTATCCTCGCTCGCATGCTCCTTCCACGCCCGACAGATCACAGTGTCATCAATAAACACGATAACAAACCGAACTAAGTAAGGCCTAAAAAATCCGTCATGAGATCTACAAAGCGGGCCGGGCATTCGTAGTCCAAATGGCATGACTAGAAACTCAAAATGCCCGCATCAGAAACTAATGCCGCCTTTGAAACATCCTCATCATGAACTTCAACTGATGATAGCTCGACTCAAATCAATCTTGGAGAATACCTTAGCTCCTCAGAATCGATCAAAGAGATCATCAATCCTGAAAGGATACCGATACGTATTGTTACCTTATTCAACTCTTGTAATCAATACATAACGCATGTTCCGTCTTTTTTTTCACAAATAAAAACCGGTGCTCCCCAAGGAGACGTACTTGGTCTGACGAACCCCTTATTGACCATTTCTTCCATCTGCACCTTAAGTTCTTTCAATTCTGCAAGGGCCATCCTGTAGGGCGCTCTCAAAATCGGTTCTGTCCCAGGGGATAACTCGATTTGAAAATCAATCTCTCTGTCTGGAGGAAATCCTGGAAGATCATCTGGAAACACATCCGGAAATTCTCTGACTATCGAAATGTCTTCCAGTCTCATTTCATCATCTCTCACCTCAACTGCATAGGCTAGATACCCTGGATATGACTTTCGAAGCATCTTCCCAACCATCATTACAGACATCATACTCGATGACAATATCTTTCCCCACAAAGTAATCTTCGGTTCTGGCCTACGTAACTTAACTTCTTTCCCCGGCAATCCATGGTGGCGTGATGTCGAGACAACCGGGCCCATCCCTAAGATCACATCATCAAAGTCCCGGATGTCCAACAATACCAATTGGCCCTAAACTCATGGGTCTCAATAATCACTCTACAACCCATGTATACTTCCATTCGCTATAAGTGAATCTCCTTGTGAGCGGAGACTACCATACCACAATCTATGGGTTGTATTCTATGTTCACTTGTCCAATAATTTTCAAGTAAATAAACTTATGAGTATCACCCCGATTCATCAAGACATAAGCATCACTCAAAACTTGATAGTGTTCGCCATGACCTCTCGGGTGTTACATTCGCCTTCGTTGGTGACACAAACACCCTAGCTCGTAACTGAGGTCGTCCCATCTCGCCCTTCCTCGATGGTCGAATTCTACTCCGCCGGTCCTCCGTGCTCCGCAAATGTAGTGGGGTCTCGCTCTGAGCCCCTCTCGACTTCTGACCCCGACCTCTACTAGCAACCGAATCGCCTCGTCCCGCTCCGTCTCCACTCCCGACCACCGCGTAAACCATTCATGGGCACTTCATGGCGTCCCCGCTGTCCGCACTTAAAGCAACCGCCCGCGCCAAATCCGCACTCACCATAATGGTTCTTCCCACACCGAAAGCATCACTCGGGCTTTGGACCCCAGCTACTCGCTCGCGGGCCTCACCAACCCTCGGGCGACCGTGACCGACCGTTCGCCGCCAACGGCCCACCGCGGTCTTTCCTGCTCTGAACTGCCATCGGAAACTCCCTGAACCCACGTCGACCCACTCCGGCCGTCTTTCGATCGGGCGTAGCCCGATTTCAACCCCATGCTCCTTCAACCTAACTCCGGCGCCTCTACTATCCGGCAAGATCGCGGTACGTCGACGCCATCAGGGTCCTAATCGGCGGACTAAGACCTACAGCAACCTCGTCTTCGAAACTTCATCATCCCCAACATAGCTGAACAGGTCTCGACGAAAGTCAGAAAACTTCGCTCATAACTGCTATAGAGTGTCCCCTCGCTCCAAATTTAAAGAACTCCTCGCCTTCTCGCATTCTCGTAACCCGGTCGGAACAAACTTATCTCCCGTAATCTTCCTTGAACTCGCAGGCCTAGACACTTTCGGGCATCTCCTCGAACCGCCCTCCACCACTCAAATGCTCGGGTCCCGTGGGGGAGAAAAGTAGAAAAGTGACCATTTGCTCATCTCGTACATCGATCTCGGGTGTAATCCGCCTCATTTCCCTCTTCCAACCATGACGGTTTCCTTTTCCCAAGGCTCCGAATCCATCATAGTTCCCGTATCTCAGCTTTCACCCCCCCCCATAGAGCTACCCATTCCTGGGTCGTCAGAATGCAAGGGGCTGTGCCAGCCATCTCGTCTAAAGCGTATTCGTCCTCCCACGACCCCCGAGGCTGCAAGTGGTGGCCTGCCTCGTAGCGGCTCTCAAGGCAAGGTGGCCCACATGTATCGGTAAGGAGAAACATGCGCAAACTCATCCACATGTTCCTGGTGAGGTACCACGTCTCAGAGCTCCTCAAGCTGCGTGCTCCGCCGACGATGCATTTTCTCGTGAATGCAAAAATTTAATATGTCATGGTCGCATATATGACAAATCACATAAATAATTTATGCAATTTTAAAATAAAACATTAAAACAATCATATGAAAATAAAATTTTCAAATCTTTATAACATTTTCAAAACCTTGCTCTGATACCACGTTGAAGGATCCTGACCCGGATTAACCTCATGAACCCGAGGGGACCTCCCGGCACTCCAACGAATATAGAAACTTTTCCTCAAAACAGTCAAATAAAATCCATGGAGCGAACCCTGCTACAACCTAACATACCTTTAGAAAATAATGCGAAAGCGAAGTGCTAAATTTTTTATTTTTTTATTTTTCCAACACTTAGATTTTTTAGAAAATCGGCAGCCTCTGCTTTCTTTTAGATCTTTCCCAAATTTTCAAACCCGATAAAAGCATTTCTTAAAAACACTTCTAAACTTCAAATTTTCAACTTCCATATTAGGACTCCTCGTCCACAACCCAATCAAACACAATATACATACATATACATTTATTTTTACTCAAATAATCAAAAAACATTCAAACCTCTCTTCAATTCCATGCACACATTTCTTATCAAAAAATTGGCTTGAGCGGCTTTCTAAGCCGACGCCTACGCACTCGGTCCACCGAGGATCAAAGCCCACGTAGTTCATTTTCAAAATATAGTACATATAGGTTATTATATACATATTAAAATATTCACATATACAATATAAAAATATTTACAATGCAGCCACATGCGTTGTCTCCTCGATGGCTCGACTTCATCATGCTGTGGGGATGCTCTATCGAAGACCCGTCTCTCGGGTCCCGAAAAATGTCTTTAAAACATACGAAAAGAAAGTGAACTAAAGGAGCTCAAGCCGAGTGTACATTTTCATTTAGACAACATTTTCAAGATATATCAAAAGTACAAATACTATACAATTAAAAATCAATTTATGCCTTAAACTTTCTTTCTTTCTTTCTTTCTTTCTTTCTTTCTTTATTTATTTCTTTCTTTATTTCTTTCTTTCTTTATTTTTCTTTCCATGGAACCTGTGGATAAACACACCCGAACAAGCTCGGCAATCAAGGTGAGGGACAATCTCATTCCAGCCATAACCACTACGTCAAGGAGAAACTCACGCTTTGCATAGGGTTCCGCCATAGCACCTTATCACGTGTAAGGATATTTAAACACCTATTTCTCCTCAGTTAGTAACCTTATAACTTTACCCTAAATCCTTACACGCTTAAGGTACTCGGCCGATATCACACAACAGCCATATAGGTTAGGTAACCATCGCAAAACATTTATCAAAAGTACATTTATAAATCCATTTAAATCCTTTACTTATCATTAAAAACACATATGCATTCTTTACACATTTTTAAACTTTCATAATGCCTTAACATATGCATATTTAATATACATATATAAACATTTACCTTAAACTTTTCATTTCTTAACATTTAAAAATCTTTCAATTTTTAAACTCAATTTTCAAAAAGTCAGTTTTACACTCACCTTTGAGCCTCTAAACTTGAGCACAACTCCACTACTTTCCCGCCTTTGCTTTTAGCCTACACACTCAACGAATACGACAATGTATTAATCGCCTACGTATAGCGTAAAACTTAACGTACTTCACACGCAAGTCACTTTAGGGTCACACAACATTCATATAAAGCCAAATTAACCAATTACCCTTGATCACTAAAAACCACTCATTTTGGCCAACCTTTTTCCAACAATACTCTATAGACTTTATGACCCAAAAATTATTCAAACGGTCTTCAAAAATTATGAAACTCTCCATATCAGTCCTTATATCCAATGACATCTTTTAAATTTTCACTTTAAAAATTCCTTCTAAGGCCCTCAACCACATAACACAAGTTACAACATGTTTGATGCCATTTGGTTAACTCACTGAATCACCTACTGTTATCCTTGATTATGGATCTTAACTCATAAATTGGAAATGGTTTCTTCACTCATTTGAAGCTATGGTTCTAATGTGTTTTTCTCCAATTGGAATCACCCAATTTGGATCACCAAATCTCTAAGTTGTTGTATATTTTACATCTAGATGACTCAATTTGGCAGAACAGAATCTGCACATATTCAATTTTTGATAAATTTTATGGGAACTTTGGGTTGGCAATTTTCTTGTAATCTGTCTAGATGAAGTTTTTCCTTAGAAGTCTATTTACCCAGAATTTTGAATCACCAATTTGGATGAGTGAAACTCCACTTATGCCAAAACACTACAACTATACCCAAAACAAGAGCATAATCAGTGAGCTACATGAGCTCACCTTCGAAGTCCGTATTTGGGAGCCTTTAGAGCCACAATTTGCTCTTGGTCCCTTATATAAATTTGTATCCCTATCTCTTATGGTTCTTTACCAATTGGAATCAATTCATTTGATGATTCTAACTTTAATCATAGCCAAACAAAACAGGGGTTTAAATTTTGACAAAGATTCCCTTTACTTTACAACATGACCTTAATGCCCTCAATTCCAATGCCCATATCCCACTCCCCATAACCCCTAACCACTTTCAAATATATCATGCAAAATTCAACATCAAACCCTAACCATTCACTCACTTGATTTTTCAAACCCTAACCTAATCCATTTCTTTCTCACTTTATCAAAATCATCATGATTCAACCTTAAATACCACAATTTCTACCATCCATACAAGAAAATCAGCATTAGGTATGGAAAACATCAAAATCCAACTTTCCCACCATTAAAACTTACTTGTTCTTTGCCTGCCCCCTTGGATTCCACTTGTAGATCACTTTGAAGAGCTTGAAGAAGGAGAAAAAATCACATCCCCCCTTGCTCCAATCTTTTTAGCCCTAAACGTTCTCCTCCTTTCTCTTTTTCTTTCCTCTCTTCTTTTTCTTCTTCCCCCTTTTCCTTGCTATGGACGAGCTCTCCTCTTTTTGAGCAAATCCATTTTCTTGAATTTATATTTTGACCCACACAATTTTGCCAAATTGCACTTGAGCCCAAAGAATCTCATTGGTTGGTGACAAGTGACTTACACATGTCACCTTGTCATTGGTCCATTCTAATTAATCAAAAATCCATTAACCTATTATTTTAATCATAACTTAGCCATTAAGAAAGGTTTTACTGGCTCGCCACAGTAACATTCCATAGCGCATTTTATCTCGCCACCCATAACGCTTATACCGACAATGTCAAAAATATTCTATGGTCGCCTAAACTTCAAATTGACCATGAAATATTCTAATTAAATCCTTCACATTGATTCCGTGCTCGAAATCAACAAACGGATTTAAAATCATTATTAAAATCGTAAATCGAGACAATAACGTATTATTATCCGACATGCCGATCGCCTAAAACTATCCAAACGACCGTTTCAGTTTCTTAGACTCTATGATTATTTTCTGACATTTTGTATTTTCTACCAAAGCCGAAAAATATCACAGTTCGAATTTTAGTCCGGAAATCACTATTCACTTAAATTCCAATTCTCTTCAAATATTAGTTCAAAGTCATAGGAATTGAAATTTCTAAAATTCCTTTTGCAAACCCCTCCATCCCGATATAATAAGAAAATCACTATTCTGCACATTCTAAGCATAATTTTCGAAAAATTCCACCTCTTCATGCCCAAATGACGCCCGTAGCGTTCTAAATTCTAAGATACCCTCTGCTTCTATCATCGACCCCACCTCAGTTCAAAAACTACTATTATAACATTCAATCAGGTTGGGGTTTTACAGCATTCCTAGCCATAGTGGAAACACCCTGTATAGTATCTCTTACACTCCCCAAAGTGTCGCTTTCGACACATATCACAGATGGGAGGAATACTCTAGGTGCCACTACTAGCAAACCGGGCCCCACCGATCCCCGACTGGGAGGCGCCTCCCGACTCCACACCTTGGCCTCTCAGAACTCCTACCTCGCTTTCTTGCTGACCGACTGAAGCTCTATGGAGAAGTGCCTGGTGCACTCCTCTTACTTTCCTACCTACTCTGATACATAGTCGTAGTACTTTTCTTAACCCTCAGAGCGGCCTCTACTAAGTCCCCAAATCTGTTCTAAGGAACCACAAACAAATGAACTTTGATCCGATGCTGTAATCCTACCAAAAATCACTTGCACTTCAAGACATCATTGATGAGTGCAAAAAACTCATTTGATTTTAATCCATTTTTCTGAAGTATTTTGCAAGATAAGTTTTGATTCATGCGTAGGATATCTATCGAAATTCAATTTTGCTGAAAATTACAAATGTGTAATCGAAGGTCCCAACAAAACCAGAAGAAAGCAGTCTTTAGGTAGAAATGAGGTCACAACTTAAAATTGGAGTCACAACAAGAAGCTCATCAGTTCAATTATTTCCAGGTCACGACATCACCAAGATTAGTCTTGAGAGAGAAATAGAAGGCTTCATCAAACTAGTCGTGACTGGAAATTGAGGTTATGACCAGGAGTACAAGGCAGCCAGTAATAGAAGTTGCAACCAAGAAATAGTGGCTGAGACGACATAAATATTCAAGGTAAATTTAGGGTCGCGACACCAATCGAGGTCGCGACGTTGATCCGTTGATGAAGCCATGCAATGAGGGCTCGCAAGAAAATTCAGTCGCAAATGGGCTTCTTAAATGAAGCGGACTCAACTTCGAGGTCGCGACGCGGTTTGCCCGTCGCAAGACGAACCGGATTGAGAGTCACAACATGGAGTTTGAAGTTGCAACATGAAGTCGAGCCAAACGAAGTCCCCAGAAGAAAATTCGAAGCTGCGATCACTTATTTGGTCAAGGCCCTCAAAGAGGTCGCGATCAATCATTCGTGTCGCTGAACACTCAAGAAACACCGAGAAGTAAAATCCAGTCACGACTATGTTTCGGTTAACCGGGACCAACTCGCAACAAACGTAGTAACCATGAGGTCACGACACCATCTTGAGGTCGTGACCTGAAATAGAAGGTGTAATGAAGAAACCGGTTGCAACTAAGAGTTGAGGTTGCAACCAGAAGAAAGGCAAGAAATATCAAAAGCGGTCGCGACCAAGTATTAAGGTCGCAACTTAAATTCAGAACATGTGAAGGTGTAAATGAAAGGAGGTCGACCAATCATTTAGGTCAGACCGAAGAAGTACTGAAAGGGGCCAAAACCCAGTCGAAACCGTAAAAGGAAGTCACGACCTAGAGTTAAGGCGTAGGAACCGTAAAATGTGGTCGTGACCTAAAACTAAGGTTGCGACATACAATGCAACAAGGAAAACAAGTCCTGACTCGTGAACTAAGTGGCTTAATAACAAAACAGTCACAACCAAAAAAAAAAAAAACCGAGGTTGTGGACGCCAGTAATGAGGTGAAGTGAACGAGGTCGCTGATAATGAACTATGGTCGCCACATCACTTTGAAAACAACCGAGCCAACAAGGTCGCGACTATAATTAATGTCGGACCATTACTCAAAGCAGCTACAAGGAGCCAAGTCACGACTGGTTATCGCGTCGCAACCTAACGAGTGCAATGAGAGAATCCGTGTCGCGACATCGCTTGAGGTCACATGAGATAAGAGATCGGGCTTTATTTTCTCTTTAGTAAAATCCACCGAGCTTTTTTTTGAATTAGGCCCATTTTCTTTGACCGTTATAATAGACTTTTTGAGAATAGTAAAGTGCTTTCCGCCTTCGACAATCTTAACGGGAAAGGAGAAGGACTCATTGTATATTTTAATTTTCTTTTATTTTATTTTTCTTTTTCGATCTCGAATCGAACCGTAGAAATGCTGGGAAGTCGATTTAATTTTTTGATTTTCTTAATACAAATGCCGCCCGGAACTAATGGATTATAGACAAATATCTATTTCTTCGTTTTTCGCATTATAATTACAAAGGTGTATCTCGATCAATGATCCGTTGTCGGGTTGTAATGCAAGATTTAGAACGTTGTGCTTCGCTAGATTGGATTTACCGTTAGTTACAGCCTTTTCTCGCGTAATTTAGAGAGAAATATTTTGATTGATTTATTTGATTGATGTTGTTCTTGAACCTATCGTCTCAATGATAAGATTCCAATACCCGCCCAAGGGAGTGTTCCTTGCCTCGATTTCCAGGAGGCCCTTTACAAGTGGACAATGCAGTTGGAGATTCGAGAGCTTGGAGCATTCACTTGTGGGTATGCTAGACCACAATTGATAGTCCACTGCTTTGAATGTTCATTTCGATAAATTACCTTTCACTCATAATTGATGTTGGAGGGGAGGATTTATCAATATAAATAATCAGAGATTTCACCTTAATCTAAAGGAGATTTCCCAACCTCGTGTTAGCTGAGATCTGATCAAGGGAAGAGAAGAACCATTAGATTTAAAGGATGAGTCATCAATTAGATGGTAGAAGTTTTGAAGTAACCCTGAGAAGGGAAGCAAAAGATCCAGCCTCGTGAAACGGGGTATGGAAGTATTGAGAAAGAAAAATACCTAGATCTTGCAAGAAGCTCAAAAATATAAGTAGCTGGTTAAATCCTTGTCTTTGAGAAAAGCAAGAGACCCTTAACCAGTGAACATGGAGAAATCCAATTGCATTGTTTGGCAATCTTGGACAAATCCAAACCCATCAGTAGAACAGAGCAATGCATTTTAATGCAGGAATTGGTTGTTTCACAGTATTTCTTTGATAGTGTCCATTTCTCATAGGAAACTTATTCAGTCCAGTAATTTTGTTCTTATTTTTATTCGTTATCATTTATTTCCAGTTTACATAATAGTTTACAAATAATAATCATTAATTTAGATTAAACTTTCACATCCATTTTAAGTTTAAATAGTAAGGACCCCAAGTAGTCGGGGGTAGTTGATTTCCAATTCTTTCAATCTCGTGGGAATGATATCTCGGATCTCTTACATCCACTTTTACTACTTAGATGACCTCGCGGTGCACTCAGGAAGGTCACAGACTAAACCTAAATTCTAACAACTCTATCAATGCTGAACTTTATTCTGTTAAGCAAGTCTATCCAATTTTTAACATGTATGCAAGAAGAGTGTGTAAGGCTCATGTAATTATATTAATTTTGAGGGGTTTTAGTCTATATAATCAAAGGCAAACAAGTTTTACGGCTGTCATGTCGGGATTGAAAGATTGAATAGATCAATATTCAATAAAGAGGGAAATGCTACTTTGGACATTTTCTTAAATTTCTTAAAAGAAAAGACCAAAAACGCTTACAAGGCATCGTGCAAGCTCACTGATCTTTAGAAAGCCATATTGAAAATATTTCTGGGCTCCAATCGGCTTCATTAAGCCAAGTGTATTTCAATTTGGGAGGTTCTTTAATGCATCAGAATCGTAACTCGACTGCTGCCGCCAGATACTGAATCAGGAACGCACACTAAGGAGCTTAAGGAAGACTAAGAGTGAGAGCAACCATGGCAGATGAAAAAGAAATGACCGTAGAGTTTAACAACAAAAGACAAGAGCCTAAGGCCTTCATTTGCAAGATGTGGAGGATTTCTGGAGGCCTATCATTCAAGAAGAATACTCTGCAATCAGACAGCCTACTGTAGATGCCAATAACTTTGAACCGAAACCATCCTTAATCACAATGGTGCGCCAGACCAGCTTACGTGCCATCCCAATCGAAGACCCCAACGAAAGCACTGCAGATTCTCAGATGGCAAATACAATGAAGCCGAATGGTGTGGGAGGGCTCGTGAGGTGATAAAGTCGCATCTCTTTCCTTTTTCCTTAAGAGATATTGCGTGCCCACATGGTACGAGTCATTACCATATATGGTTCAAGAGATCTCGAAGAGCTAGCGGAAGTGTACTTTTCCTCCATCCTCACGCCCGAAAAGAAAAAGTGAAATCATAGTATTCCAATAAACAAGGGGAAGATGAGACTTCATACATTGCCCGAAAGTATCAAAAGGCCAAGAGCTCATCAATGCACGGGATCGATTTGAAGACTCAAATGGATATATTCTATCATTCTCTGATGATACTCAAAGGTATCATCGATGCTTCTTGTTGTGGAGCATCTCAAGAGGAAAAGTGCGCAGGAGGCAAGGAGGATCTAATCAAGATCTAGCAAATGCACATGAATGCTCCTCCGAAACTCGTGGAGCAACAACAGCAAGCAGGAAGTGGTGTCATCGAAGCTAAACAAAATGATCGCTATAAAGCAAAGCTAGATGCAATCATGCACAGGATGGACAAACATGAAAGAAAATTGAACTATGCTTATGAAATTGGAGCTGTGGAAAGAAAGGGAATGAGAAGAAGTGCTGAGGTGCCAACTGAGGAGGAATCCTATGGGGTTGAGGAGGCTAAGTACGTGAATGAACCAAGAAGTTACCATTTCAAGCCAAATCCCAACCTGCCCACACACTGCAATCCAGACTGAGGAACCATGAGAACTTCATATGGTGGAGGGAATACTATCAGGTCAAAGACAAGACGCATGCATCCCAACAAGGATATCCACCACCTAGGTTCCAGCAATAGTAGCAACATGGAGAAAACAAGAATGACTATCAGGGTCAGAGAAGGGCCCAACCCTTTGAAGATCAAATGCTGCAGTTCATGGGGGACAATAAGAGGCTGCTACACCTCCATGAACATAAATTATCTGATTTAGAAGTTTTCAAATCCGGTACTCAGATTTTTCAAAAGAATACAAGTGCCTCACTGAAGAACCTGGAAACACAAGTAGGCACGGGGCCTCGAATATGCACTTAACAAGGGTGTGACCTCAAGTGACACCCAAAGAACTAAAAGGACGCATGGCGCTCGCTGAGAAGCGGGAAACAAAAGAGCAAAAAAGAAAGGAAGGCAGACTGAGGAAGAACAAGAAGAAATTGAAAGGAAGAAAAGAAGAATATGCCGTAGAAGATTACGTAAGCAAGGAAAACAAACACAAAATGAAGTCAGAGCAAAAACACATGGGAGAAAGCACAAGCTCACACACCGCATGTTTCCTCGAGGCTTAGAAAGCAAGGAGAGAAGGAACGGGGCTACTATTGGACATCTTCAAGAAAATAGAAATCAATATCCCCTTTCTAGAGGCAATAAATCAAATTCCAAATTATGCAAAATTTCTGAAGGAGATACTGAGCAAGAAAAGGAAGATTGATGAGGAAGGAATTAGAATCTGATCACACCGCAATGCAAAGTATCCAAAAAAGTTCCCAGAAAAAATGAAGGACCCAGGCAGCTTCACCATTCCCTGCTCTATAGGGAAATATGAATTCAAGAAGGCCTTATGTGACTCTGGTGCTAGTATAAACTTGATGCCTCTATTAGTGGTGCAGAGATTGAGTTTGGGGAAACTCACCCCAACAGCAATTACATTGCAGATGGCTGATATATCCATGGCACAACCAAAAGGTGTTCTAGAAGATGTGCTTGTCAAAGTGGGGAAATTTATCTTTCATGTGGATTTTGTGATCGTGAAGATGGAAGAGGATACCCAAGTTCCTTTGTTTCTAGGAAGACCCTTCTTAGCAACTGGAGTTGCCTTGATAGATGTGCAAAAGGGTGAACTGACCTAAGGGTAAATGGGAGGAAGGGGGCACTTTTAACCTACCAAGGGTTTGGAACAACCCGATGTCGATGTAGGAAGTTGTATGGTCGTAGAAAAAGTAGTCATATCGTTGAATTGAATTTCGATTATAATCTTTCAACATTCTATCAATGAAATTGAGATGAATTTCTAGTATTCCGAGTATTGATTATGAATTGTTGCCTTCCGCTTGCAAACAAAGAAACAAAGCCTTAAGCTTGAATGAAAATACAGAGCATGTATGCAAGAAGGAATAGAAAGCTATTGAACAAGAGATTAGTGTAAGGGTTATTATTGAAGGAATTGCCCGGCCATTTGAAATATTTTTAGAACCGAAAAGGAAAACCAAGAATCATATCAACTACATCGACCAAAACAGCAAACAAAAGCCGAAAAATTTCGAGGAAGTACAAGGAAGCTCGCTGGTCAATCGAGGATCTTAAGGGTATCGGGCCTCTCCATTTTGCATGCACAAGATATTGCTATATGATGATGCAAGAACTTTAATTGAACACCAAAGGAGACCGAATCCCGGTGGATGAAAAGATGTTGTCGAAAAGAGGTTCAAATGGTCGAATGCATGTTTTATATGCACATCGATATTTTTTGCGAGCTCCAAATTCATGCGGTTTCTAAGAAGGGTGGATTCACTGTGATCGAAATGAAAAGACGAATTGATTCCTACAAAAACCGTGACGTGATGAGGGTGCTAGACTACATGAAACCGAACATTGCAACCAATAAAGGATCATTTTCCCTGTCTCTTCATTGATCGAGTTGATAAAGTTAGCAGACACCCTCACTTCTGTTTTCTTAATGGATATTCTAGATACAACCAAATCTGCCATTGTTCGAAGACCGTGAGAAACCACTTTTACATGCCCATTTGGTACTTTTGCATTTAGAAGAATGCCATTTGGTTTGTGTAATGCTCCTGCTACATTCCAAAGGTGCATGATGTCCATATTCTTAGATTTGGCAGAAGAAGTTATGGAGATCTTCATGGATGATTTCACAGTGTATGGATCCAGTTTTGAAAATTGCTTGCATAATTTAGGGATAGTACTTCACAGGTGCCAAGACAAGAATGTGTGTACCAGAAAGTAAGTAGAGTAAGATCTTACATGGCGCATCACCATATATGGAGAGGACACTTCTCATAGATTAAAAACGTTCACAAAATCCTCCAATCGTGATTTTACAATTACCTGGGTTTTCATGATTGTTTGAATGGGTGAAACTGTGAGATCAATGCCAACGAATGGGAAATATCAACAAAAGGCATGAAATGCCCTTGTAAGGTATCCTGGTGGTGCAGTTGTTTGATGTATGGGGGATATATTTTATGGGGCCTTTTCAATCTTCATTTGGAAATCTATACATACTCCTAGCTGTGGATTATGTATCCAAATGGGTTGAGGCAGCAGCTTGTCCCAAAAATGATGCTAATACAATTGTGGGATTTTTACAAAGGAATATTATGAGCAGATTGGGGCAATCTGCATCCATTATCTGACGTGAGGAAGCCATTTAATAAATAAAGTGTTTGATAAACTTTAGGGTAGATATGGAATCAAACACATTATGAGCTTGGCTTATCACCATCAAACAAATGGGCAAGTTAAGATTTCCAACAGGGAGATAAAGAAAATCCTTAAAAAGACAGTAAGCTCCAGCAGAAGAGACTGGTCTCTAAAACTTGATGATGCACTATGGGCATACAGGACTGCTTATAAAACTCCCATTGAAATGTCCCCATACAGGATTGTCTTTGGTAAACCTTGCCACCTTCCTCTTGAATTAGAATATAAAGCTATGTGGGCAATCAAGAAGTTGAATTTGACTTCGCGTCGCTAAAGAAGAAAGGCTACTCCAAATAAATGAATCGAAGAGTCGAGGAATGAAGCCTATGATAGTTCCGTAATCTACAAAGATAAACGAAGAAATTGCATGATCAAAAGATTTAGAGGAGAGAATTTAAAGCAGAGATCAAGTCCTGCTATTCAACTCCGCACTAAACTCTTTCCGTGGAAGCTTAAATCAACATGGAGGACCATATAGAGTAGTATCAGTACAACCTTGGGGAAGTGGACACTGAGGAACCAAGAATCAAGAGGAATTCAAGGTCAATGGTCGAGATTGAAGCATTACTTGGAGGAACGCATTGCAAATCGACTCCTAGTTTTGGAGGGAAAATATGGAGAAAACAAAATCTCTACCAAATAGTCCCTAAAGACTCAAAACCGGAAAGCAAACTTGCGGGAAGCAACCACACGCGCTTGTTTAAGTTTTTATTCTTTTGTACTAGAGTGGTTCAATAGTTTTGTGTGATTTTATTACTATTACTTTAAATTACGTATGTTTCTTTTTGCAGATAATAAGAGTACACAAAGAGGAATTTTCTTACATTCCAAACTTCCACTCACAGCAGAAAAAGGGGTATACTCTTTCTGATTTATTGAATTTTGTCTCCCATATAAGCATGATTGGAAAGTTTTGTGAAAGTTTTTTTTTTATATTTTGTGCTTCAATTTTGAATCCGATGCATAGTTGAATGGATCATGGAATATTTGAATGATGAATATGAATTGAATCGGCACTTCGTTTTGATCGGGATTCGCAATTGAATTTGCTGGGAATTGAATTGTTCATGAGACTGAAATTTTCTTGGTTGCAATGACTGCCTAAGTTTCCAACCAGATAAGAATGGATAAAATTATGATGAGAAAATTTCAGTTCGCAACATAGATTTTTGGAGCTTGTACAGTATTTCTAGTCACAAAATCAATTCATAGGTCACGACCAAGAAGCTGGACATTGAAGCAACAAGTTGGAAGAACAGGTCATGACATCAATCCCTCTGTCGTGACCACATCTCAGGTCGTGACAAAATTTTTTAGGTCGCAACCAGAATTGTCCAAATCTTAATAAAATTAAGTTTTAAACCTTTCATTTGGGCGTCGTAACATTAAAGACAGCATTTAGTGAAAATCATTAAGTAGGAGACTCGAAATTTAATGTCGCGAATTTCATGTCGCAATCATGACATTGAGCCCAATCCCATTCCAACTTCCATTCATCTTGCAATTGTCTCCAACTTTCCATTTCTCGCAGCCCATTGTTTTAAACCCCTCGACCGAAACCGGTTATTAATACAAAACCGTAAACCCAAATGAATTAAAGGAACCATTTTAGGTCACAGAGTTTTTCAAAAAGAGAGTTCAAAAGAAATTCAATGCCTCTCAAAGAAAAACGATCAAACTTCCTTCAAGTTTTCCTCATTCTTTCTTAAAAATCTCCTGTTGGAAATAGCCAGGGCGCTCGGATCCGGAAAATTTCACTTAATTCATTCATTGGGAATATTAAAAAGAAGACTGAGAGCTTCTTCATTCCCAAGAGAATCAAGGTCACTATAAAAGGATGGGAAGACACAGATAGAATGAAGAATGAAAATGAAGGAAAAGGAGGATGAGAAAAAAAGATGAGTTCCAAGGGTGCAAATGCAGAGCATATGGAATGAATGGAGTCGGAAAACAAACCAATTCCAATCATGATTCCAAAAAACGCTCTATCATTACGAAAATGGATGATGGGAAAGGAATTGGAAGAAGGTTGTCCGTAATCCCATCATCCGAGGGAACTCAAACAGAGGAGGCAAGGTGGTTCACATTGTTGAACTCAGCTCGTTATCAACCCCCTTCCTTCCTACAAGAAATTCGTGACAAGGGGAACTACAAAGCAGAGCTACAAAGATTTAGAGGAAGGCATAGGGTTTTAGATCGAGAAATAGAGAATTTTCCTCTGGATTAGATACAATCTTTATTGTAATTTTTGCATTAGTTTTTGTATAGATAGAGAAATCAGATTGTGTAGCATAGAGAGTTTGATATTTGAATTTATTGAATAAATAATATTCCAGTTGCTTAACAAAGTGATTTGTTTTGGGTTCATGAATTGATATGATGAATTGTGTTGTTTGTGTCATTCATTATTTGTCCGCAAGAAATTAGCTATATTTTCGAGCCTTGTCTGTACAATGACCAAATGACCAATTATGTTTTATCCTAAGAACAACAATGAAAGAAAAATAAGGGCAGACATCAGTAAAATGAATTTAGGGAGTTGGGTAAAGATTACTTTGAAATCAAGTTTAAACTGTGAGAAATAGAAGAGGTATAATAATCAAGGAACATATAAAATGACAAGCTTTGTATATAAAACGTTAGTCAATACAAGCTCCGAAAGAACAAGACACATGGTCCCCTTGAAACTTGAAAATGGATTAGTAACATCTTCCGGGAATTAATAATTATGATACAAGGTCCTAGAACTTGTGAGATTATCAATGAGGCGAAATCCTAGGTAAAAACAGTCACAAGAAGTGATAGAGGCCATCTTGAGTTTGAGCCTTCCAAGCCTACCCCTCACTATGCTACAAGGCATGACTCTAGTCCCCGATTTGAGCTAAACATGCCTTATTCTTCAATTAGCAGCAATTAGAGTCCTGGCTTCTCCCTTGAAGTAATTCAGCAAAGAAAGAACCCCCAGTCCAGCTTCCGTAACAACAAGGCTTATCAGAAAGAAAGAAACAAGTTTGGGGGAATATATTTCCTTACATTACAAGGAAGGAGGAGAAGAAACAACTTGAAAAACTAGAGAAAAAGAAATGTAGATTGAAAGAGGGAATAAGTTTTGTTCACAGGCTCATCTCCTCGGGAACAATTAAGCTCATAGGGGTGTTTCAACACCTAGTACCCTAATGCCAACTGGTATGAGAGTTGCTAGCCTAAAGTTCTCTAAGAGTGATAGAAAGCCTAAGAAGACAAAACATTGTACTATTCCCTTTCCTAGAAAGAAAAACCAAAAGAGTTCCATAAAAGGAACTGCCTCGATAAGGTGCAAGCGGCAAATCAAAATGCCATGTGCATGTACTAGACCAAGATTGAGGAGAATCTATATTACAAGGAAAAGGATGAAAGCTGAAGGAAATTAGATAGAAAGGAATAGTGGAATCTGGGTAATTTGCAACCACAATTTTCCAATTATCTACCTAATTACCTAAGCTTAACATTACAAGCCTGAAATACCTCTTTGATCTTGAAGGTTGAATTTACCTACATTAGTGGAGATCAATATGAAAACAAGCCTATGGGACCTTGATCATTAGTTTTCTAAGGAGATCTCAGAAGATTAACCAATTCAACAAGAAGATGAAAAGGATTGAAGACTCACATACTACGTAACGTAAGATCTGTTGATTGAATCTCAAAATGCGTAATTCATCATTGTGGCTTGTGATAGAAGTTGTTCATTCTTTTCTCGCTTGAAATCGGTTTAAAAGAATGTTGCTATCTCCTTTTCAAGTTACAAGGGGGATAGTTGTGTGAATCAGAAAAATGTCCTTAAAAATAAAAGCTCAATTGTTTTGAGGACAAACAATTCTTTCTTTGTTTGTGAGGATAAGCGAGAATTTTAGTTTGGAAATTTGAAGAGTCCAAAAAAAACTCATTTGATTTTAATCCATTTTTTCTGAAGTATTTTGTAAGACTAAATATTGATTCCTTATATAGAACATGATGTGCCCTCAAATTCAATTTTCACGAAAATTAATGAGAATCGAAGGTCGGCAAGCCCGGAAGAAAGCGCAGTCTGAGGAAAACGAGTCGCAACTTAAAATTGGAGTAACAGCGAGCTCATCGATTCGGTTATTTCAGTCCACGACATCACCAAGATTAGTCTTGAGAGAGAAATAGAAGGCTTCATCAAACTAGTCGTATTTGAAATTGAGGATTACGACCGAGTACAAAGCTGACCAGTAATAGAAGTTGCGACGAAATAGTGTTTGGTGACGAAATATTCAAGGTAGAATCTTAGATTAGTGACACACTGCTTGGTCGCGATGCGGCGAACAAGCGAGTCGTGACGCCTCGCGGCGTTGATGTTGATGGCGCCAAAATGAGAGGCTACGTAAGAAAAATTTGAAGTTGCAAATAGTTCTTAAATGAAGGACTCAACGAAATTCGCGACATCTTGGTAGATGGCGACGTGAAGCTGGATTGAGAGTCGCGACGGAGTTTGAGGTTGAAACATGAAAAATTTGGGCCAAGCGAAGTCCTGTAAGAGAAAATTGATTTGCGACCTTATTTGGTAAGGACCTCAAAGAAATTACATGACCAATCATTAGTCCTTATTTGAAAAACACTAAGAAGTAAAATCGAGTCCGACTAAGTTTAATAGCGGGACCAAATGCAACGAAATAGAGAAACCATGAGAATTAGCGACACCATCTTGGAGTCGTGACTGAGCCGAAAGTGACGAAGAAACAGGTTACAAATAGAGTTGAAGGTTGCAACCGAGAAGAAAGGCAAGGAATATCAAGCGGTGTGACGAGTATTAAGGTGTAGCTTAAGTCGAGAACATGTGAAGGAAGAAAACAAAAAGTCGCGACCCGATCATTTCGTCGCGACTGAAGAAATCTTGGCGATCGAAGCCAGTCGAGAAACCCGGAAAAGGAAGTCACGACACAGGTGCCAAAGTGGTGAACCAGAAATGTGGTGGCGGGCTAAACCAGGTCCGACATACAATGCAACGAGGAAAAGAAGTCTGACTCGGGCGAAGTGGCGACGGCAAAAAACGGGTTCGTAACCAAGCTGAGGTTGTGAGAATGCATTAGGAAGGAAGAAGGAGCGAGGTCGCGACATGGGACATGGTCAGACATCGATTACTGAAACCAAGCCCGAGCCCGACAAGGTCGCGATTATAATTGATGTCGCGACCCTTTACTCAAAGCATTTGCGGAACTGAGTCACGGCGAGAGTTGTCGGTCGCGGCTGAGCAGTGCAAATGAAATCGATTCAGCGACACGTCGGTTTAGAGTGCGACATGAGATATTGGCTAGGGCTTTATTTTCTCTTTAATACAAAATCCACACTGGAGCTTTTGAATTAGGCGAATTTTCTTTTATTGTTATAAATAGACTTTTGAGAATAGTAAAGTTGCTTAGTCTTGATACCCGAGTAGGGAAAGGAGAAGGACTCATTGTATATTTTAATTTTCTTTTATTTTATTTTCTTTTACGGGATGCGAATCACTTGAGCTGTGTAGAAATGTTGAAGTGATTAATTACAGTTTTCTTATCTAATTCTTGAAATTAATGGATTCTAGACAAATATCTATTTAACCACGATTTTCTCGATTACATTATAATTGTTAGTTATATGATCGATAATTATTGATTAGTAATCTTACGATATTAGAGCGCGGCTTAAGCTAGTTAGTTCTGAATTAAATTGCTTTTCTACGTAATTTAGAGAGAAATACTGATTGGGATTTATTTGATTGATGTTGTTCTTGAACCTATAAGTTCCCAATGATAGTACCGAATACCGCTCAAGGGAGTAAGCCGCTTGATTTCCATGAGGCTCCTCCTCGCGTGACAATAGTTGGAGATTTCCGAGCTCGAGCATTCACTCATGTGGGTATGTTGCATCACTCATTGATGAACTATTAAGCTCTCGAGGGTTCATTTCGGCTAAATTACCTTTTCACTCATAATTATGTCGAACTGAGGATTTATCAATATAAATAATCGTAGATTTCACCTTTAATCTAAAGGGGATTTCCCAACTTGCGGTTAGCTAAGATCCGATCAAGGGAAGCGGAAGAAACCATTAGATTTAAAGGATGAGTCATCAATTAGATGGTAGATCTTTTGCAATAACCCTGAGAAGGGAAGCAAAAGATCTGCGCTCCTCAGAAACGTATGAAGTAACGAGAAAGAAAAAATGGCCCAAAGATCTTTAAGTGAAGAAGCTCAAAAAAATACAAGTAGTCGGTTAAATCCTTTGTCTTTGAGAAAAGCAGAGACCTTATTTTTAGTTGTTACTATTTATTTCAGCTTACAATCACACCAATTTCCTAGATTAGACTTTCACTATCCATTTTAAGTTTAAATAGTAAGGACTCAAGTAGTTAGTAGTTGGATTTAAATTCTTTTCAATCTTGTGGAATGATATCTGGACTTACATCCACAATTTTCCACTACTCAGATGACCTATACACTCGTGTGTTGTCACAGACTTCAAACTCAAAATTTTGAATTCTGACACAAAGGAACTTTTATTCCGTTAAAGCAAGTCTATCCAATTTTAACATAGATGCAAGAAGAGTGTAAGGCTCATGTAATTATCTTAATTTTGAGGGGTTTTAGTCTATATAATCAAAGGCAAACACTCATCACCCTGAATATATGGAACCAATCTGACTAGCTCTGAGAACCTCTTCTTTCTACTCGACATCGACATGCTCTTCCTCGCTCTAATTCAAGAACTCCTCAATCTTCGAATCCTGTGACTCGAGAGCGAATATGTCAAGAAACTCAATAAACTAGTCCCATGATATACCATCGTGATACCTCCTATCCACTGCATCCCACCTCAACTCAGCCTTGTCTTCCATAAGAACTTGAAAATGGACTCCTAATCATCAAGCAACTCATAACCTCAGAATCTTGTTTACTCTATCCAACCATGACCAGGTCAGAACGCCATCGCCCCCAAGAGGGTACCTGCACGTGTGTAACCGGTAGGGCGATATGTGCACCAAGTGTCATTGTAGTATTTTTTGGAAGTTGTATGTGAAATGATAAATTGATTGAACACGAATTTTTATGCTAGAACAATGGTAAAATAGTAAATTTACAAAAAGGATGTGAAGGTCATAATAAAAGAAGGGAATATGCCATTATAGAAATAACAAATTTATGGTGCAAATAAGATGAAAGATGAAGAAACTCCACTGCAATTAAAGGAAAATTAGTTATAAAAGGGGTGAGAAAAAAATAGCTCATTTGGTCTCACAAATTTAGGGCTTCACGTTTTGGGAGAAGAAAAGGGAGAGAAGAGAAGAAGAAGAGAAGAAGAAGAGGAAAAACAAGAAGGAGAAAAATTCAGGTATGGTTTTGTTTAGAATCATGTGTATTTTGTATTTCTAGGGTTTTTGGTATGGATTTCCATGGGTATTAGTTATTGCTCCATTCTAGGGTTTTGGTTGGGGAGACGTCCTAACCTTAGATTTGTTGGAAGGTATGGGTAAAACCCTAGTTGGTAGAGATAAACATGAAATCTTTCCTAATTCTATGGTTTTGTATGGAATCATTTGTATTTTGATCGTGGTATGGATTATTGACTTTTGACCTTTATATGGATTTCATGAATTTAGGTTCTTGATCTAGTTCCTAGAGCTAGGGTTTGAGGTTGTTTTGTATTGTCTTGATTGGTTGGATTGGTTTTGAGGAATGGTTGTAAAAAAGAAGAATGTTGGGTTTTCAAAGGAAATGCTGTCAAAATTTTGTAAAAACCCTTGTTCTTGTTTTGGCTATAGATTAAGTTATAATCATCAAAATTAAGTGATTCTAATTACTAAAGAACCATAAGAGATAGGGCTAAAAATTTATAGAAGGGACAAAGAGCAAATTGTAGCTCTAAGGCTCCCAAATACGGACTTAAAGGTGAGCTCGTGTAGCTCACGTTATGCTCATTGGGTATTGTTATACTGTTTTTGGCCATAAGTTGAGTTTCACTCATCCAATTGAATGATTCAAAAATTAAAGAAAAATGAATTTTAGGAATAATTTACTTGGGGAAGTGTATGCAACTAAAATCCCAAAGTGCCTAAATCAAAGTGGAGCTTATGTGCAGATTCGTTATATTAATTTCATGGTTCAGATGTAAAATACAATAACCTAAGTTTTTGGTGATCCAAATCTCTATGATTCCACTGGGAGGAAATCCTTAGAACCATAGATTCAAATGAGTGAAGAAACCATTTCCACCATGATTTAAGACTCTAGAAATCAAGAATAACAGTAGTGGATCCAGTTGAGCTAAACTCACCTGGCATAAAAATACAACTTGTGTTATGCTGAGGGCCTGAGAAGGAATTTTAAATTGGAAAATTTTAAAGAGATGTCATTGGATATATAGTTAATGTGATCTGGAGAGTTCACAATTTTGAAGACCATTTGAATAATTTTTGGGTAATAAAGTCCAAAGAATATCAAGTGGAAAAAAATGCCAAAATGAGTGTTTTTTTAGTGGGCCAGGTCATGATTAAATTTGTTCATTTGACTTTATATGAATGTTGTGTGACTCCTAATATGACTTGCACGTGAAGCCTCTCAAGTAAAATTTGAATCAAGCTCAATATAGTCGCTTGTGCTTCCATAAGTCACGGATTATTAAACAATTGTCGTTTTCGCCGTATTCTCTTAAGTATGTAGGGAAAAAGAAAAGGCGGAGAAGTTGTGGAGTCATGCTTAAGTTTTGTAACCAGAAATGTGAGTGTTCTAAACCTATTTTTCAATACTAGTGTATTATTTATAAACGCTTTTACATCAGTATATGGGTTTTAAAAAGTATTAAAACTATATTTCATAAGTAAATGCTTTATCATAAAATGTAAAGGTTGATTTATTAAACTATATTTTTAAAAGTGCAGTGTAAGCAAGCAATGGTTTCGATTTATGAAACCATATTTTAAAAGCAATCAAGCAATGGTTTCGATTTATGAAACCATATTTTAAAAGCAAGCAAGGTGTCATTTTGTAAACAAGCCTTAAGAAATCCCTGCAGACTAAGCAAGTATATCGGCTGTAGGTACTCGTACGTGCACTATGAAGCTGGGACATCATTTCCATGCATTTTAGATATGTACTGACACGGTGAACTTGGGTCTGGCGCATCATGGTATATTAAAGGGACTGTAATGATCGAGCATATAGGGTTAGCAATAGCAATTATATGGTAATGGGAATGCAGACATGTCGCCTTTCCACCATATTAATTTAAAGTGATGGGCCAAGGCCCTTCCACTTAGTGATGTGACCAGTCCCCTCCAGACAAGATAAATAAAGCCAGCCCTCGCTAAAGCGCTTACTATAAGATAAACAACAAGAAAAGGCTTCATGGTTAATCTTTATTCATAAGCATTTTTCATACGCTTTAAAATCAATCACTGTAAGCAAAGTACAACATTTTATGAAAAGTTTTGAAACTTTGGGGCCAAAGCAAGCAGTTATGAAAAGTTTTTAGAAACTTTTAGCTGTGCTAACTGCCTTTAAGAAAAGTTTTTAGAAACTTTAAAGTAGCTATAAGAAGAGAAAAAGTTTTAGAAACTTTTAAAGCAAAGGCAAGAAATATGAAAATTTTATAACTTTTATAGCAAAGCAAAGCACAAGGTTTGAAAATGGCCTCTGTAAAATATAGTTTTATAGCTTGAGATATTGAAAAGCAAGATTTTATAAAGATACACTCATTGAGCTCAAGCTAGCTATTATTTTCCCTTGCTTAAAACTATTTCGTACATGCACACTCTGAGGTCGGAGAATCTCCTAGTATTCTCCTACTCTAGTATAATGCTGTATGGCATAACTTTGTGGGTGAAAATACTTTGAGCTAAAATAGTTGGTTACAAGCAAAGGTACATAGTTTTGCTTTTGTGAAATGGATGAGCCCGAGACTCTCGGAAAGAGTGTGTTGGTTGCCGAAGTATTGTGAAAAAAGTGTAAATTGTGTTTACAGGATTTGGAACATGTCCTACATGCAAATGTCATGCCATCAAATTTTGTAAATCCACAGTTTGTGAAAAGAAACTTTTATACAAAGTTTCAAAGAACAAATACACTTCCTTCATATGATTCTCTCGAATGCTGAAAGTAACTACCGGGGGTTCCTGGGGTGGCTTGACTCACCCACTAGGGTGGGTGGACATGTATCAGCCCCGGATCATTGTATTTCCATCATATGGCTCGCGCCCAACTTGGCCTTCCTATAGACCTCCTGTGCTCTCAGAACCTCCCGGGGGTGCGGCGGAGGTGGCCGAGGCCGCGACCGCTAACGAGCAGCTATAACCACTATCCGAGCAATCCAGGCACCCGCTCCGCAGCAAACAACCTCGGAACTTTAGCCCCTCCGGCCCAGATGGGTTCAGCGCTTCGACCATCAAATGGAGGCTTCTTCCATGCAGGTGGCTGAGAAAACCAACCCTGCAGGCTCAACCCTCGTGTACTAGACGCCGAAGCCTCCGGAATGGCTCCCCAGGATGACCAACGTCCCCACTCGACATAGTGCTTGGCTCGAAAAAGAAAGAAAAACCTAACCATTTAGTACTTGAAACACTCAGACATGTAATGTACTTTGAATTTGAAAATGTGGTTGCCAATATAAAATAGTGTATAATAAATAACTACGGCCAATTATACAGTTTCGCTGACTCAAGCTCGATACCAACTTGACACACCCCTACTTCCTCATTAGTGCGCAGCTACCAATTCTGGCGGTAACCCCCAGCCATACTTCAATGATTTAGAGAACTCCTGAAGCTAAGCCATGTTGCTTAGTCAAAACCCGCAGATATAAATTTTTTTTTTTTTTCTTTCCTAAACCAGATTTTTATATAATCTCATAAAGATAACAAATTTGACATGCAGACATATCCCCATAAAAACTTCAGAGATATATAGCTTACACTTTAAAACATGGCAAACTAACAACACTTCTTCAAAAAGAGCCTCAGTCATCGCGATTTCATAAACCAAACTATGTATATACATATGTACACAACTATGCTCCTAAGTATTTTCTACAAAAGTTAGTTAATACAACACTTACACTATAAGTCAGAGAACTCACATGTCCCACTAACGCCAAGCGGCCCGTACCTTAAAGTGCCAGTTTTTTTAAACAGAAAACAATTTAAGAGCTAAACGAGCCTGGAGCATGCTTTATAAATGCTTTGGTTTTTCTCAAAAATATATCTCAAAATCAAAACCATATTTTTATAAGACATTTTCCTAAAACCTGTTTGCTTTGTTATAAAGTTTCTTAATTTTTTAAATCAAGGCTGCTTGGCTTTTAAAATTTCTTAAAAACTTTTCATACTTTGCTTGTTTGTCGCTTAAAAGTTTCTAAAACTTTTTGTGAAACTGTTTGTTTCCTTTTGGGCTTTAAAGTTTTAAAACTTTTCACAAATGGCTTGCTTGCTTACCGTGGTTGATAAATCAGATGAAAATGCTTATAAATCAAGATCAACCGAAGGCCTTTCTTGGATTGTTGTACCCTAGTAAAAACTGAGCCTCGAGTTTCAACCGTACGGTGGAAGGACCGGGTCCACATCACCTAGTGGAAGGGCCTCGCCCACATCACCTTTTATGGTAACATTGTGAAAGACTTTCGCCTACGCCACTACATAATAGCCAGCATGCTGAACCCTATATCTAAAGATGTACCACGCCCTCCTCTGGCCATTCCAAGCAATGCACACAGCTTTATTTGTAGTTTGTTTAATGCAATGAATCATGTCCTAACTTCACTATGCACGCATTTTAATAATACCTCTCGACCTGCATGACGCTAAACTAGGATTTTCTTTAAGGCTCGATTATAAAAATATAATTTTTTTTTGCTTACTTGCTTGAAATATGGTTTAACACTTTAAAACCATTGCCCAACGCGAAAATATGGTTTAATAATTTAAAACCATTGCGCTTGAAATATGGTTTAATAATTTAAAACTCCATAACATACCGTAAAAGCGATTTATAAACAATACACTATTATTTAAAACTGAGTTCTCATACTCACCTTTCGGTTAAACAATTGAGCATGACTTTACAATTTCTCCCTCCTCTCGCTATTACCCTACACATTCGTGTGATAGACCACACACGTCGACACAACCAAGCAATTTGCACGCGGTGCTACAATTAAATTTTCATAAATGTCTTGGACGCAAATGATATTCACGGGCATATGGTGGATTCTGAACTCAGGGAATTTCCATAGAGTATAAAAGCACCCGAAAACATTTACGAAGGTATGTGGAACGATAAAATACAATCGCAGTTTGGCCGGCGTTGGCTGTCAGTCGACTACGGAGCGTCAGAAAATAGTGCGAAAATTCTAAACTGGAGTCTAAAAATTTGGGGCCGAAATTTCTTACATCTCAACGACTTTTAGAAGAATTTCAATCCATTACATAGCCTTTAAACTGAAATAACTACAGTAGGAAAATTCTACCTCGTGAAGTTAGGCGAAGCATGGAATTTGGTGCCGCCAGTAGCCTTAGTGGCGTGAGCGGCTTTACATTTTGCTTCGATGAAACCTATGATCCGATTTCCGTAGATCTTAGAGAAGCGAAAGAAAAATATAAAAAAATAAATCTTTCTCTCTTTAAATGCACTTCCGTCTCCCTCCGTCCGTTTTTCCTTTACATTTGACTTTTATCTTTTTTATTTATTTATTTATTATTATTATCATTGGATCTCAGCTCATATTGTCTCGATGGGATCTATTTCTACCCAGAAAATTTTATTTATTTTCAATTCAATTTATTTTAAATGAACAACTCCGATTTCACGACTCTTGAGATTCTAGTAAAATCACGTCCCCCAGAATCATTGACGACTTATCGCCTAAATCATTAAATATTTCGTTAATCTCAATTCATGAAATTTTCAGGTCACTAGATTCGACGGTATGTATTTGTGATCCATTTAAGGTCATCGAGATACAATTTTCTAGGCTTCTTTGAACCATTATGGTACATTATTATTATCCTTTTGAAATTCCATAATTTGTACTCCCTCGGCATAATTGCAAATGTGTCACAATGCTTTGAAAACTTTAAAATTTCATCCTTAAAAATAACTTTTAAAAATATTACTATGACACTCAAATAATTAAGGAAGCCTTTGGTGCATAGATGCAATCCTCGATTTATAAATTACCCTCTTGGGGCGGGCGTTACAATATTCTTAATATAATGCTTCATGAAGCTCGCGAAAGGAACGATCTCGCTTTTGAATAAACATTTTCATAAGTACTTCAAATAAAAGTTATATGAAATAAGTCATGTGGTCGATGGTGATTTTAGAAGTTACTTTTATTTTTTCTAATAATAAATGTTCTAGTATTATAATTAAGGATAATTTTTGTTGTTATAAAATCATCATCAAAACGCGTGAAATTAAAATACTATTTTTGAAAAATTACAATCAAACATCGATAAAAATGTTGTGAAGCTAAAAGTACTTACTTAATATTGATTTTCAAATAACTAGCTCCAATAGTTCTTAAAAAGCCAGGAAAGTCTTCCTTCCAAATTTATTATTTAAGTTATTAATAATATATCCATAAAAGAGATATTATTTTTATACCTAAATCCCAATAAGAGGATAAATGTAAAGATCAGAACTCAATCATGGAAATGTGTGCCCCAGCCAAGGGTCCGTCGACCCACGAGAAACATGTGTGAATATCGGGTGTCCGATATTACACCCTTTCTACGTTTCATGTGTTGAGACTCATTCTACTCATTTAATTCATAAATATACAAGTACCTTATGGTCTGGTAAGAGTAGGAAACTGACACTCTACATATAGTACCAATATAGATCTATTAGAGCAGGGTGTGTTCTAATATACAAAGCGCCGGATATGTATTAAAACTACTTTCGATCTCATACATATACAAAATGTAGTCGAGGCCACTTGAGTGGGCACTTCAAGATCCAGGCCTCTAAGGAGCGTGGAATGCACTGTGGTGTGTCTTATACACGAAGGAGGTCCCAGCGACGGGGTGAGCTAACACGCCCAGTAGAGACAAAACCTACAAGGGCTACTCTCCACCTAGGTGCACATGCAAATGATCATTTCATAGCCACACAAACAACACAATCCATGCAGACATGCTGTCCTTTCATGGGGAAAAAAAAACTACATGCATGTATGAGACGACACTACATGCCCATGTCTAGGTCAACCTTTGACCCGCCACCGATGCAGTGCAATGAGAAATCAATACGAGTTAGTCCCAACTCTCATCACACAACCTGTAGTCTATGTGATATTTATTTAATCGTTTTAGGTGTCTTTTGAATTAACAAAAAATTTTAACGGAGTCTCACGCCGGTGACATTTTTGGGCTTTCGCGATGGATATGTTGTCTGCTAGGTTTTCGGGGATTTTCACGAGAGGGGTGGGGGTGTCTATCTCCCTGCGCTGCGCGGAGTACTATTTGTGGCTCCAGGAAAAAAAAGAAGAAGAACAAAAAACGGTAATTTGTCGAGATAGTACAAACCGGAAAATTTCTAGATCTCGGGATAACGAGAAGCTTGAACTTCACCCGGATTGAACTGCGTCTCTGAAATCTAGTAACCGGTGGAATTTGGTTGAATTCCAAAGGCGGTCGAATTTTTCGCGATTTTGGTGTTGAACGGACCTCAAGAAATTTTTAGAAAATCACCGAGAATTATCTTGAAAGAATGACACATAAGACCAATTGAACTTGAGCAGGGATGAAATAAATTGTATTAGGCAAAACGGACCGAATATGGCATTGACAACGTGAAGCGCGACGTATAGTACGTCCAATTGCCTAAAAAGGAAGAAAAAAAAATCTTCCACTTCATTTTTTTCCTGTTGCATCCGAAATGAGAGAGGGAAAAGAGCTTCTCTCTTCAATCTACGAAGATCGGGTGGTCGGATCTTGTCGGGCCAAGATCTAAAGTTCATCTACTCGACGAGCGCTGCGGTGGTATCAAAAGCTGCAATTTGTGATTCACGTGGTTGGAAATTAAGGTTGGTTTAGGGAGTCCGCGAGGACTTCCTAAATTTTCTATGATTCAAGAAGGTGAGGTTTTCTCCTATTTGGTTTAATTCATGTTTAAGTCATTCAATGGTTTTGGATTTTTATCGGGCGGGAATTGCCTGTCGGTGTGTTGTTATACTATGTTTATTCCACAATGTGAACCGGGTTAGGATTGTAGGTGTATTAGCGGTGTTATTCCGCAGTGTAGTCTAGGTTAGGACTGAGTATAATGGATTGTAGGATTTATTCTCCTACTTTTATCAATTTCCGTCAGTGGGCCATTAAATGGACGGGTTTTGGTTTGGGAGCCGTCTTTGTGGCAGGTGTGGCACGATTTCCCACATTGAGGTGAGTTTCGGGTGATTTGGAACATTTTTCGGACCGTCCCGGATGAACCTAGAGGTTGGTTTGTTTGAATACGTTGTTTTTGGAAATTGTCGTATACCTTAATGCTTTTGGTCAGGTTTTGTAATGTGTTTATGGCTAATTTGGCGTTCTAAATTGGGACGGTTGGTTGCAGTGGAATGGGACACTTCGGGATGATTTTGGTGAAAAAATAGCACAACGAGGGCAAGGGAGCCTACGCCATGCTACGGTGCAACATCTGCGCTCGGCGTGGGCGAGCAAGCTGGCACCTGCGTTCGGCGTGGCCTGGCTCTCCTTCTCGGCGTGGGGACCTAGCGGCATTTCTTCTTTGTTTGCCCTCATCCAACCGGACCGGCTATAACTTCTTCTTCGAACCGTTTTGGGTGTTCTTAGACTCTGTGGGCTTATTGGTAGGAGCTTTCTATTCATATGCCTGGAGGAAATTGATTATCACAACCTTACTTAATTTGGTGTTTGTACAAAGTGCCGAATGGGACATAGTGGTCATATTTCACGTTGTGTGCCTCTAACCTGGCGACCATGTCTTTTCGGCGATTCGAACTCCTGGGTTTCGGGTGTTCTTGGACTCTATGGAAGCCATTAGTCAAAGATGCTTTCCATGTGTAGTGGAAGGCAGTGGTGATCAAATCTGTTCTGAAAATCTATGTTTTGCACCAAGTGCCGATTACGCCAGTTGTGTCGATATTGAATAGCCAGGGTTTTGACCTTGACCATTGCATGGCATGTTATAAGGCTGTGTATTGGGTATAATTTCCTGAGTTAGCGTAAAGTCTATATGACATTATTTGTTTGGTGATCATGGATTGATGGATAACTAATAATGCTTGATATGATATCTATATATATTGGCATGAAATATTTGGAACATGCTTGCAATATATGTTTGCATGGAAATTATGAAAGTACAACTGATGAGAATGGTTCATGTAGTGCATCATACATGTAACATGAGAATTTGCAGTGACATTAGCACATTGCATATGCCGCAGGGGACTTCGACATATTGGGTGTGATGCATGGGGGGATGGTCATCCGTCATCGGTGTTGATGAATAGGTAGTGAGTTAGGTACTTTGGACGACGTCTGTCGTATTTCTGTTTAAAGCATAAAGTGAAATATGGTGTGTTGGGCGAGACAGAGGGGACCATTAACCCCCTCGGGTGAACTTTGGAACATAGGTGTAGGAGCGAGTGGTGTGATCGGATTACGTTTCCCGAAGACCTACGCGGTCATGTTTATCGCTCTGTGACCGGTTGTGTGATAAAATTAGGGATTGACTTGAATTTGTTGCCGTGGCGCCGCATTGGGTAATGGATCGGTGAGGGCTTCGATACATGGGTCGTGGTAATACCGGTGACGGTTGTAACATTGGAATATGCGTATGTGAAGGCGGTCGGTGGTGACTTCGAGGATATGTTACTACGATGAAATATTGAGTAATGCGGAAGCGGCGGAGCTTGGTACATGGGGCATGGTGAGTCGAGTCTCATTCATGACATGTAGACATTCAAGTATACATGTGTATGTTGCACTTAGATGTGTGTTTGATTGTGCGACCATTGCATGTGCACTTAGGTGGGAGTAGCCCTTGTGGGAGTGTGCCTCTTGAGAAACTTTGCTCACCGATCATGGGACCACATTTTTAGGTGTAGGATGGTTACTGGTGGAAGGTTGCTCCCTTCACGAGGCGAGTTAGAAGAAAGCCCGGTTATGGCTTGATATATATTTTGTAAATATATATGGGTTGGCCATTTATTGTATAAGAGTGATGTGATTTAAACTCTTATGTGGACTATGGTTTTATAGTCATATGCTTATATTGTAGGACTTCGCCTACAAGAAATGGACTCATGGTTGGGGCCAGTCTTGCAATGCATAGAGAGAGAAGATGCGAGGATGCTGGGAGCACTCGGGATCTTGGTGTTAGTAGCAGAGGAAGGAGAGTAGAGTCTTCCTCTAGTTTGAGAAAGAAGTGAGGCTTCGAGTTCACGTGGTTCCCGAAACGCTTATGCTCAGGGCTAAAGGGACGGTCGAGTTGTCGATCGGTGGCGAATGGTGTGCTACCGTACTTAACAACGAGACATATGAGGAGGATTGCCACAGAAACGGGGAATCCCAGGTTTCGGAACGGCGTAGTCCCGGTCGCGGTCAGACGAGGGATATAGTATATTCCTCACACCACGGTATGAATTGAGCGATTGATCCCGGGGTGCTACGGGCACCACATTACCTGAGCAACGAAGGGGCCAAACTATGGCGGCGGAGAGGGCGAGGCCTGGCGGGGGCGTCGGTACGGGCGTGTGCACACCATCGCACCATCGGCTGAGTCAGCGGATCGCCGGTTATACGAGAATGCGTTCTTTGCCTCGCTATGGGTAAGAAGTATTATTGAAATTTTGGTGCCGCGTACATTCATGCCGCATCGGTTGTGATAGAGTAGGGCTTAGAGGTTGAGGCCTTTGAGGAGCCCTTGTATGTGAATTCTCCCCTAGGGATTAGGGCGAGGATGGGATGATATGTTATGGTTGCGAGCTAGAGATCTCCGGGATTCTACTCATAGTGGACCTGAGGGTCATGGACATGTTAGAGTTCAACCTCATCCTTGGGATGAGATTGGCCTGCTGCTTATAAGTCGTTATCGATTGTGAGTGTAGGAGGTTACCGCACCGCCTTGAAAACTGGCCCACTAGTGTGTATTTCGAGAGATGGCTGTGATATTTTCCCCCAGGGCAGTGTGCAGTCGAGTGTCATGGAGCTTGATTGAGCGGAGTTGGCTAGCAAGCGCACCTCGGGGCGGGTGAGGCAGGACTTAGATCTACCTCGAGTGGTATGCGGTATGAGGATGTTTTTCGAATGAGCTACCGGGTTACCTCAGTGGGGTTGTGAAGTTCGGTATCGAGTTACACCACAGGTACTCCGCCCATCTCATGACTCCATATGATGGCACCGGTTGGTGCGGGGAACTGAGTCCGACTACGGGGATTCTTTGGACCGGGGGTTCATTAGGTCGAGCTTGCCCCACCATGGGGCACTCGGTTCTATTTGAAAAAGAAGGACAAGACCCTTCGTTGTGCATTGATTATAGGCGGTTAATGGGGTTATGGTCGAGAATCGGTACCATTGCAGTTGATGACTTGTTTGATCGATTAAGAGGCGTGAGTCTACTCCAGAAATGAACCTTCCACTAGTTACACCATCGGTGAGGGTTAGGGAGATAGATATCAAGACAGCATTTGGGACGGCGTTATGGGCACTTTGAGTTCTGATGATGCCCTTTGGATTGTGAATGCACCGGCGCATTTCATGGACCTCATGTATAAGATGATGACCCTATCTAGATCGGTTGTCGTGAACTTTGTGGATGGAATTTTGATCTACTCGGTCGGAGAGAGGAGCATGAGGATCACCTTGAGGATCATTACGATTCTTTGAGATCATCGGCTATACACCAAGTCTGATGAAGTGCGAGTTTGGCTTCTTGAGGTGAGATTTTTGGGACACGTGGTGTCGGCTTCATGAGTATCGGTGGACTGGGAGGTCGGGGGCATGATGGAGTTAGGAGAGTGAAGTCGATCTTCGAGATGCGTGGTTTCTTGGGATTGGTACGGGTACCTACGGAGATTCATTAAAGTTTCTCCAGGTCGCGTCACCTGCGAGATTGACCGGAAGGAGGTCAAGTTTGATTGGGATGTGCGATGCGAGGAGGCATTCGAGTTGAAGAGGAGGCCTCTGCTCTTATCTTGATAGTCCGGACAAGGGACCGGGGTACCTGATGTATTGGCGGATCACACTAAGGCTGGATGGATCTCTGTTTTTATCTATAGTTGGAAAATTATTGGTCAACATGGTTTCACGTCGATTGAAGATCATGCAAATTGAATTACCTTTTGATATAGAGTTAGCGGTAAATGGTCTTGCGCCAGTTTGGCATTATTTATATGTGGCGAAGATTAAGAGGTGTACCAGACCACAAAGTCGAAATATATTTTCACGCGTGAGGACCTTAATATGAGCAACACGGATGGATGAGGACTCTAGAGGATTATGACTTCACTTTGCATTTACCATCCACATTAAGGAAAATGTAGTGCGCTGATACCTCGATCCAAAAGTCACGGGAAGTATTAGCTAGTATAGCTTCCTAGGAGTGGCGGATGCTTTCGGGGCGTGGGGCAGTTTGGGCTCTGATACAGCGAGCTTAGGGTATGTTGGGAGTTAGTAGCTCGTCGTCTATGTGTAGTAAAGTGATCGAGTCCCGGGGATGGGGCGAAGATGCTGGTGTCCATCGGGGGCAGGTACGATCAGGTACATGTAATACGGTGGACCGATCCACGCGGATCTGAGTAGTCGCCGGTATAGAGGATGGGTAGTGGTTCCCTTCCAGTTGGCGGATTGAGAAAGGGAGAGGGACTGATTCTCAGGAGTTTGCTTGCTCTCGATTTGCTAGCCATCCGGTGGCATGAAGATGTACGGGATATTCGTCGTTGGTATTCTTTGGAGGCGAATGAAGAGACACATAGGGACTTTGTTCAGCGATGTCTCAACGTGTCGATGGAGTTAAGGATGATCACGGAAGCGGCCAGGCCCCTCTTCCAGCCATTGGAGGTATGCAGTGGAAATGGGAAGCAACGTCGATGGATTTTGTGGAGAACCCGCACCCACGGACACCGCGGGGTTGATGCGGTATGGGTGATAGTGGACCATTTCCTGAAGTCGACGCATTTTCTAAGTTGTGCGGATGACCTTCGTGGAGAGATTCTGGGTTGTACATTCGAGAGATAGCACAGTTACATGGAGTGCCGGTATCCATAGTGTCCCGGATAGGGACCCGAGGTTTATAGGCGCACTTTTGGAAGAGCTTCAAAGGCTATAGACTTCCTGACTAATATAATTATAGCTTTCCACCCGCAGACGGATGGTCGATTCGAGAAAGGACCATGCAGTGTTAGAGGACATCACTGCTGAGCATCGTCTGGATATAAATTGGCGGGAAGAGTAATTGCCCTTAGTGGAATTTGCCTACAACAGCGATTGTCGAGCGAGTATCACGGATGGCGCCATATGAGGCATTGTGTGGGAGGTCATGCGGATTACCGATATGTTGGACCGGAGAGCTCTCCGTCAACGGTCTTGATCGATTAGAGACACCTCCGAGAAGGTGAGCTTGATACGATAACGTCTTCTCACGGCTCAAAGCCGGCAGAAGAGCTTGTAGATGTACGACGTCAACCCTTAGAGTTCGAGGTTGGGGATCACGTCTTCTTGAAGGTGATGCCTAATAGAGGAGTGGTCAGGTTCGTGGCGACAAGCCTCCAGTGAGGTTCATTGGGCCCCTTCAAGATACTCAAGAAAGAATTGAAACCTTGTAGCGTCTTAGGTTAACTTCTTGCAAGCATGTCGGTGTCCATGAATTATTTCATGTCTCCATGCTCACGGTACATAAGATCCAGCTCATGTATTGGATTGGGGAGAGATTGAGGTTGACATGGATGGGACCTTCGAGGAGGGACCAGTGTGCATTATGGATAGTTGGGATTAGTTTTTGTGACGCAAGACTGTGAGGCTAGTGAGGGTGCTATGGCGGCAGGTGGAGTGGAGAGTCAATGTGGGAGCACGAGGACACGATCACGGGCCACCCTATCCTTTCTTGTTGGGATGAAGGTGCGTGGCTTAGTCGTTTAATGCTTAAATGACTGGTTTACATCCATGGCATAGTGCAATTCACACTCATGCATGTGATTTATTTGTGATTAATGTCTGGAATTTCGGGACGAAATTCTTTTTAAGGAGGGGAGAATGTAAAACCCGAGAAAATTCTAATTTTCTAAAAAAGGATAAAATGGTAATTTCGGTCAAAATCCGAAATTTTTCTAGATCACGGATGATGAAATGAACTCACCGTTGGAATCGTCTTACAAAATCTAGCTACCACGTCGAATTTCGTGGTCTCAGAGACAATCGGGTTTCACGTTTTGACTGCCGGGTGTCGGGTGCGCGTATGGCCTGACGGAGAGACATGTGATGTGACAAAGTCACCTACTACATGTACCCATGTGACATGTTTATGATTAGTGAGGATGGGAGATCGTAGCTTAGGTCAGCCATGTGTCAAAAGCTTTTTAATATCAAACTAAAGGATAAAAAGGGAATTAAGTGAAAAGATTAAAATAAAAACAA
Source organism: Tetrastigma voinierianum (assembly GCA_016808115.1). NCBI lineage: Eukaryota > Viridiplantae > Streptophyta > Magnoliopsida > Vitales > Vitaceae > Tetrastigma > Tetrastigma voinierianum. The sequence continues at coordinate 37,925 of JAEQBH010008214.1, forward strand.
AAAAGACCATATTCTTCTCCATTTCTTTGAAGCGGGCAAGGGGAGGGCGGGTTTTAGAGAGAGAAAGTGTGACTTCTCTCTAGATTTCTCGGTTTCGGATCGTCGGTTCTCGCGAGGCAAGCCAAGGTGATCTGCTCTGAGGGCTACACGTGGACACTTGATTTTGTGGGTTAAATGACTCAAAGAAGTGAGGTCTTTTCCTACCTGGTTGTTCTTTGGCTAAGAGCCATTTTAATGGATGAGGATTTATTTAAGGCTGGATGGCCTTGTTTTGATCTCAAAACATTTGGATCAGTGAAGAAAATCCCTAGAGTGGCCGTGAACGTGCCGATACCTAGGGTTTTTCTTGTTCACGTGATTTGTGTGTGAATTTTGTGTTTCTTGGGTGATTCAAATGAATTGCTTGAGTGTTTATTAGCCCATGAGCTAATTTTGATGTTATTGCTATGAATTGAATAACATGTAGATTTGTTAATATATGCATGATTTATATATTAACATGAATTGTTGGAATTGGCATAATCCGACCATATGCCGGGAGCACCCTAGAATGGTAGGTGTGAGTGCACTGACATAAGAAAATGAAAAAGAAAAATGAAAATGGTTGGCCGAAAGGAATTTCAAGGAAGATTTTCAGAAGAATTGCCTTAGAGAGTTGTCCAACGAGTTCATCTCTGGGCGGACCCTTATTTGTTGGAGAATTACCCGAAAATTCACCTCGGAGGGTTGTCCAATAGATTTTACCAAAACTCGGTAGTACGTTTTGAGAACAAAAACCTTTTGTTTTGAAAATAGTGTTTTTCTCACATTTGGCTTAGGCATGTGTGAGGGAGTCGATGAGGACTCAAGACATGGGATTGGGCATGTAGACATTCAAGTAGGATCATGAATTTGCTTGAATGTGTTTGGTTGCCATTACATGTGCACTTAGGTGGGGAGTAACCCATGTAGGAGATTATCGATCTTTTTGGGCATTGCTCACCTGTCGAGGGATCATTATTTGGTCACAGGGGGTGTTTGAGAGGGAGGCGAAGCTGGCTTCCACTGGGGCTGCTTTTAAGAAGAAAGGCAACATGTGGCTTTGGTAGATACTTTTTGTATAACATGTATTAGAATTTCAAATTTTAATATATGTTTGTATTAAGAGAATGTATTAACTCTTGTTATAGTAATATAGTTAGTTTTGGATATATTTTTTTAGTGGTATGGATGTATGGAATGTGGCCATTTACTCATATATGGGTCTCATGATATGAGACAATTATTCCATGAGTTGACGGTGGTCAACGGGACCCTCGGGATTTGGGGCGTCACATATATGTTTGAGTATGGATAAATGAGCCCTACATGGCCATTTTTACTTGTATGTGGACCCTATGTGGTCGTTGTATAATATTGGGCCATGTTGCCATGTAATTGTATATGTTGTATTTTGGGTAGATCTTCCCGTACAGAGGAGACTCTACCCGATTTTTGTCAAATCATGGGTCCCGAAAAAGGGGACACGATGGTGTGGTGTCAGTTTTCGACATCCTGTGAGTGTCCTGAGTTGTGGGTTGTCAACGGGACCGAGGATTTGGGGAGTCACACTGTTGTTTTCCATTTCATTTAACACTGTGTGACTCAGTTGGACTTCATCCCATTCGAGCCCACCTGGTCGACACCAAATGCGATGCCAAATCGGTACCATGTACATAAGCCCATGTATCCGGTGGTTGTCATACACCCGATGCAATGCAATTGTGCCCACTTTGCACTCAAACTCACTCAAGCATCATGCTTAATGTATGGGAGCCTCTACATGGACATTTTACCTTGTACACTTGAGTTGTGTACCATGAACCCTAAATGTCCTAATGCACATAACAGTTCATATGTTTTAGTCTAATATCATTACTCATGTTGTTATGCTAGCATTCCACACATTCATATTCAATCGTCACTGACACTTCATCTCCACGATTCTAACTTCAATTAATAAATTCAATGACACAACTCACACACCTGAGAGACATGATATATTAGTCCCACAACCTACAAGATAATGCCAAGACAAGTCCATATTCAAGCAAACACATACAATCCCAAATATTTGGAACACACACCAAAAACATCATGTCATCTCTTGACCAAGAGATGGCAATTTAATCCACAATTCACAATGGCTTTAGATTCAAGCCTCATACCATCACAACTTGGTGTAGAGATTAACCTCAGAAAGTCACCAAATTTATGAATTAAAACCGATATAAAAGCAAGGAGAATAGTGTTGGAAACACTGTTTTTAAACGGGGCTACTTAGTTTTCAAACAGGACCAGAAACACGTCCCGAACACTAGCTCCCATTTGAATGCATTTAGTCCAAAGGAGTCTGAATTTGGATAGACCTATTTCAAGGAGATATGTTCTCCTCTAAGTCTAGTTTACCTAGCAACTAGAGTCACTCAATTCGGATGAGTGATGGTCAAGTTATGGCCAAAACACAGTCATGGGGTCAAAGGAAAAATCTTGGAGCGACTCTGCTCGGTTCAAACATAACCTTGTTTGAACATAAGCTCCACTTTAGATACCGTTTATGAGTCAAAAGAATTCGGAACTGGATAACGACTATTTCAGGGCATGACCTTCTATGAGTCTAGTTTACCCAGAAATTGGAATCATTTAATTTGGATGGTATGCGCCAGTTATGGCTAAAACACGATCATGGGGTCGAAGGAAAAAGTGGGCCAACGCACTCTTGAAAAACACGACATTTACCTATCTGAGAAAATCTCACTCTTCGTGAGGTCACAGCCATACTCAACCAAATGCCATTTCCATGGCCCCAAACGAGAATAAACCAAATAAGAGAGATCCACTTACCTGGCCCAGCTTGTGGGATCAAGTCCTTGATCCTTCCCAGCCTTCGACAATGGAGGTTTTGACTCCTCCTCCTCCTTTTCCTTCCTTTCTTTCTTTCTTTCCAGTTTTGGTTCCTTCTCCTTCCTCAGTCCATGAACTGAGCTTGCCTAGTAGCAATCCTCCTCTTCTCTCCCCAGTTCAAGAATTTTTTAGCACTCCTCTCTTCGTTTGATCCATTCTCCTCTCATTCCACTACTCAAGCCATTCTCATAGTCTTGGAGCACATGGCATTTAGACCATGTGTCTCCGTCACCTAGACACACACCACTCACCTCCATACAGCCTACAAAGGTGACACTGGCCTTCAATGGTCCACAAGTCAAGTGCCACATGGCACCCCGTGATTGGCCCATTTCGTCTGGCTCTTGGCTGCTATCTCGAATTCGCGTAGTTGGTATGGTTCAACTAGATTTCGTGAGACGATTCCAACGGCACGATCCGTTTTATCGTCGAGATCTGAAAAAAATCTAGGGTCTTATATGTACCGGCCCGCCCATTACCATTTCATTTGGAAAAATACATTTTTCAGGGTTTACAATAGAACCAGTCATATATATATATATATATATATATATATATATAATGTCCATTCTAGGTGAAGGGCTCTCTCATGCAACTTTAAAACATATCAAAGTTAAGAAATCTATATATATATATATATATATATATATATATATATAATGTCCATTCTAGGTGAAGAAGGGGCTCTCGTACGACTTTAAAACATCAAAGGATTAAGAAATCTATATATATATATATCTTTATAACTATATATATATATATATTATATATATATATATATATATATATATATATACTATGAATATAATATTCCCAAAAACCGGGGTGTGCATTGATAACCAGTCAGCTTTATTGGAATACTCGTGGATGTCAGTGGCAGACCACCACTCATCGGGCAGGAGTCTCCTTTGTGCGGAGGCTCTGCCACAGTACAAGCTGTCCCGGCTTGAGTTTACAATGACCACAGGGTCCACATGCAAATGGAAATAATTGGCCACTTGGGCCCCTGCATCAATATTCATAAACCATCAACTTCTGTACCATGGATTCAGAGTTAATAATCCTCTTAATTCAACATATATTAAAATGTACAATTTCTAATACATGTTATACAAAAGTCTCTACGAAAGCCATAACCTGGCTTTCTTCTAAGCGGCCTCACAGTAGGCGTGAATCCTCTGTGCACTCACTATACGAAATAGTGATCCCTCGACAGGGTGAGCAAAGCCCAATAGTGAAAATTTCCTACATAGGTTACTCCCCACCTAAGTGCACATGTCATGGCAAACAATCACACTCAAGTAAATACATGATCTAGCAGATGTCTACATGCCCCGAACCCATGTCGAGTCTTCACCGACTCCCTCACACAAGCCTAAGCCAATTGCGAGTAAAATCACAGTTTTCAAAACAAAAGTTTTTTGTTCTCGAAAACTTACTACCGAGATTCGATAAATATATTGGACTACCCTTCGAGGCGAATATGTTGGATAACCTTTCGAAACAATTCATGGGCCCCTTCGACGTGAATTTTTGGACAATCTCCCAACACAATTCTCCGGAAAATCTTCCGTCGAAATTCCTTTCACAAACATTTTTCCTTTTTATTTTCTTTCATATCATGCACTCACTCCTAATATTCTAGAATTGCCCCCGGTGCATATGGAATGCATTATGCAATTCAAACCCGTACTAATATATAAACATGTATATACTAACATAATTGTGAATTCACACCATTGTGTTGTGAAATTGCATCAATAACACCAAAATTAGCTCACATGGGCTGATTAACAGCTCACATGGGCTGATTAACAAATACAAGCAATTCATTTTGAATCACTCAACATCATAAAAATTCACACCAAAAATCATGTGAACAGTGAAACCCTCGGGTTGGCACTGTTCACGGCCATACAAATAGGAATTTTCTCCACTCGGCTCAAATGTTTTGAGACCGAAATTACGGCTAAATCAAGCCTTAGAATATTCCTAACCATTTACATGGCTCTTAGCCAAAGAATAACACAAATGAAAGATCCCTACCTCTTGGAGTTGTCGAATCTCGTGAATCAGTGTCCACGCATAGCCCTGCGCCCGCCTTGGAGACAACTACTTCTTGGCCCAAAGCGAACGGCAAGTCCGAGCAGCGGGAAATCTAGAGAGAAGGCACTCTCTCTGTGTGATGCCCCAATCCCGGGGTGTCCGTTGACTACCCATCAACCCGCGGAAAATCTATATGTCTCGTATCACGAGACTCGTACCTAAGTAAAAATAGCCCCTTGGGCCCACAAACCAATACTCATCAAAAATATTCAACCAACTATCTCCAATAGTCCAAGAGTTATACATTACTCTTAATACAAATACATAATAAAATTACTACAATTCTAATACATATTATCCCAAAACATCAAGCCACAACCCGGCTTTCTTCAAAATCGACCTCTAAAATGAGTCGTCTTCTCGAACGCTCCCTGTACCTGAAAAAAATATTCCCTCGAAAGGGTGAGCTATTGCCTAGTAGTGGAATCACCTAAATGGGATTTACTCTCCACTAAGTGCATATGCAATGCTCCAATTTAACACACACTCAAATAATCGTGATCCTACTTGAATGTCACATGCAGTTCCATGTCTCGAGTCCTCACCCGACCTCACACTTGCCTAAGCCATGTATGAAAAATACCATTTCAAAACAAAACTTGTTGTTCTTGAAAATAAACTACGAATATCGGTAAAATATGGACCCCCTCCGGCGAATGTGTTGGAGAACTTCCGAAAGCAGTCATAGTCCTCGTTGAAATGATATGTTAGGTGTCTCCCAACCCCATTCCTTGAAAATCATCCTATGAAATTCCTTTCGCAATCATGTGCGTTTCAGAAAAAACTCATGTCATGCCTCACACCTATTTTCCTGGTTACCAGATTGCATATGAAATGCACATTATGCCATTTCAATCATTTTTATACTAATATATCACTTATGCATATATTCTCGAATTTACATTCACACCACATATGAATTCAACAATATGGGATCAACCAACACCCAAATACTTGAGCAAATCACAATTTCATATCCAATGGCCTATACTCACAATTATATTCCATATAATTGAGCAAATCACAATTTCATCTCCAATGGCCTATACACACAATTATATTCCATATAATTGAGCAAATCATGTTAACACATTAAGCTTATGCATTAACCTATCCATTTCTACAAAAATCAAGCCATTCATTTCATCAATTTCAAGCACCCAACACATGGACGTTTTTGGTCCAGCTACTGGACTGTTTTCACGAGTCCAAAACGAAGCATGTGGGGTGTCGTTGGGCAGCCCGCTCATCATTTCTCGATTCTTCTTTCCCTACTCCACCCAAACACAATTTATTATATAAATTATGGCCCACAAACACCCAAATCAGTCCTAAAGCGTCATGGGCATCGGTGGAGTCCCCAAAAATTTCCACACTTCGGTTCTAAGATTTAGGACCGATCAAACTACCCCTCACGACCTCAAACCAACATAAGCATCACAAAACACTTAAATCAAGAGTAAAACAAGTAGGATAAAACCCATACCTCACGGAGTTTGTTAAAAACTCCCGAAACTGGTGCTCACGTGTAGTCCTTGATGCGTAGAACCACTTTGCTTCTTGGCCCGAAGCGATCCGACGGTCCGATCGACCGGAAATCTTGAGATAAGTGGCACCTTCTCTCTCTAAAAATATCAAAAACCTAACCTTCTGCACCTCCTTTTCTCCTCTGCACGTTTTGGCCTCTTTTTGTCTTCAAATTTGAGAAGACAACACTATTGGCTCTTTGGTCTTTTTCAATTTAACAAATTCTAAAATTCCCCATATATCCCTTCTCTTGGATTTTGACTTTTCAACCCAATGGCATCATGCCATGTGTTAACATGGGTCCCACCTTGAGCTCAACTTGACTGGCTGGGCTTGACCGTGGCATTGTGCCACTCAAAATACCCCGAGTGTTCCACGGCACTTTCGTTTCCTCGAAAACGTGTAAATTCCGGCTGATCTCGGAATTTGTGAAAATCGGCAGTGGTAGCTAGATTTGAGGCGATTCAAACGGTGAAGTCTGTTTCGTCATTCGAGATCTAGAAAAATTTCGGATTTTACTGTTCTGATTTTGCCTTTTGAGAAAATTGGAATTTTCTGAATGCTATTCTCCTCTCCTAAAAAGAATTTAGATCACAAATCAGCGCCGCATCTTATCAATGGCGTGCATATGCTTTACCACGACTCGAGCCGTGCCGAGATATGACAACCCGGCTAAGGTCCCAATTACTGATAACCCGATGGCTATCATCTCATCTATGTCAAGAATTCAAATAATACCAATCATTTTTATCAACAAAAATTTTATTTTTGAAAATTTCATTTTTAAAAATTTTATCTCATTTTATTTGATTTTTCAAAAAAAAAAATATTCATTTTTTTTTTCAAAAAAATTATGTGAATAGTATTCATGAATAGTGTCCAAACGTGTAGTGAAACTTGATTGCACTATACTTTGTCACAATACAACTGCTTGTGTATTGCAATACAATCTCCCGATGGCCAACTCTCTTTGTCCTGGCCTGATTGTGTATGGTCACTCAGTTTCCCGACCGTCGCCTCCTCCCACCTGCAATACACTTGGTGTATTGTGACCTGGCCTCACCCAGCCTAAGCGTTGCCAATACAAATGAACCCCGGTAACCTAAGGTTTGTAATACAATTCCCCTTATTGCCTTACACCTCACGAGGCTACCCCTTGTTACATAATACACTTCAACTAACTTAGTGTTGCAATACAATTTCAAACCCACTGAAACTGAGTTGTCTGATTTCAAGCCCTTCCCCTGCCTAAAACTTGTTGTGTCACAATACAATTCCCCATTGTATTGTGACACAGTTGGGCAGTAGCCCAACCAATTTCTACACTTTTTTTTTTCTCTTCTTCATTTATGCTACTAGAAACACCCAAATATATATATATATATATATATATATATATATATATATATATATATATATATATATATATATATATATATATATATATATATATATTCCTCATTTCGATACCACCAAATAAATTTATAAATATTTAGTTTCACTCATTTTTCTTCAGTTTTACACCCTGTAAAACCTTAGAAAACAATTTTCTTCACCTCATTTTCATTTTTTTCTTCTTTCATTTTCCAATAAACCAAATAAATTTCTTTAAAATTTATTTTATTTCTTCTTCCTCGATTTTACACCTTTGTAAAACTCGAAAAATTCGAACACCTAGGTTTTAATTTCTCGACCTAGTGTTCATTTTTCTATGCTATTCACCAAGCATATAAGTACACAATTCATAACAATCAACATGCTATACACACCATTTACACATCGATCCCACCAAAGTGCACAAGGAGTGTGTGTTCGAACCGATGCCCGTCAAGTCCTAGGTGTCATTATGCCTAACTTATCGACACTAAGCTCTAGGTATTTCTAAACCTAGGCTCTAATACCAAGCTGTGACGCCCCAATCCTGGGGTGTCCGTTGACTACCCGTCAACCTGTGGAAAATCTATATGTCTCGTATCGCGAGACTCGTACCTGAGTAAAAATAGCCTCTTGGGCTCACAAACCAATACTCATAAAAAATATTCAACCAACTATCTCTAATAGTCAACTATACACAATAGTTTCAAGAGTTAAATATTTACTCTTTTACAACATATATTAAAATCTAAAATTCTAATACATGTATACATCACTTAAAGCCCTCAAAGCCACAGCAGGCTTTCTTCAAAATCGCCTACAAAATGGCGTAGTCTTCTGAACGATCCACTGTGCACGAAAAAAATATTCCCTCGGCAGGGATGAGCTATAGCCATTAGTGGAATCACCCTAAATAGGTTATTCTCCACCTAAGTGCATATGCAATGCTCAATTTAAACACACACTCAAAAATGAATCGTGATCAGCTTGAATGTCTACATGCCCGTTCCGCTGTCTCGAGTCCTCTGGAAGCTCTCCCTCACACTTGCAAGCTATGTGAGAAAATACAATTTTCAAAACAAAACTTGTTGTTCTTGAAAAAAAACTGCAGTGTCGGTAAATATGGGACTGCCCTCGAGGCGAGATGTGTTGGAGAACTTTTCGGCAGTCATGGTCCTCGTTCGAAATGATACATTCTTGAATTTCTCCCAACCCCATTCTCGGAAAATCATCCTATGAAATTCCTTTCGCAATCATGTTTGTTTTTCAGAAAAACTCATGTCATGCACTCACACCTAATTTCTAGGTTACCCGGTGCATATGAAATGCATTATGCCATTTCAATCATTTTTATACTAATATATCACTTATGCATATATTCTCAGAACACATTCACTACATGTAATTCAACAATGGTCGATAACACCCAATTGACTCACTTGAGCAAATCACAATTTCATCTCCAATGGCCTATACTCACAATTATATTCCATATAATTGGGCAAATCTAATTTCATCTCAATGGCCTATACACACAATTATATTATATAATTGAAGCGAATAAATGTTAGCATCTGACTTATGCATTAACCTATCCATTTCTACACAAATCAAGCCATTCATTTCATCAATTCAAGCACCCAACACATGGACATTTTTGGTCCATTTCACACAAACAGGAATTTGTTTTACGGTCTGAAAAACTTGAAACATGTGGGTGTCAGGTAGGCGACCCGCTGCTCATCAACCTCGATTCTTCTTTGAACTAGATTCCACATCCATTTCCAGTCTCCTACTCACGAAACACAATTTATTATATAAATTATGACCTGAACACCGTCGGTCCCTAAAGCATCACGGACTGTCGGTGGGTCTCAAAAATTTCCACACTTCGAACCAACACAAGCATCACAAAACACTTAAATCAAGAGTAAAACAAGTAGGATAAAACCTATACCTCACGGAGTTTGTCAAAAACTCCCGAAACCGGTGCCCACTTGTAGTCCTTGATGCGTAGAACCACGCTTCTTGGCCGGAAGCGTCCGTGATCGATCGTCGAATCTTGAGAGAAGTGGCACCTTACTCTCTACAATATAAAAACCTAAGACCTGTTTAGTAGGTAGAAAATTTTAATTTTCTCACAGTGGCTGCAGCAAGGAAAAGCACGTGTTTGATTCTGAATCAGACAAAAACAAATTTTGAAAACAAAGATAATGAATTCTATTTTCAACATTTTATATATATGAATCGAGAAAATTGTTGTCTTTGTTTTCCTTGTTTTCAAGTCATCGAAAACATACGGGATTTGGTTGATTGGAAGCGAAAACAAGAGTTGTGGCTATTTTTCTTCTTTTCTTCTTTTCTTAAATTTTCGTCTTGAAACTTGATTTTCTTCTCATCGGGCTCCGAAAACAGGATTGAATAGTAACACATTTAAACACATTTTCATTGTTCTCATTAACCCCGTTTCGAAAATGGTTTCTAACGGATTTTCTTATTCTTTATTTTTCAACCAAATTCAAGTATGAAATATTTTCAAATAGAAACTAAATATTAGAATACATTGAAAATTTTCATATTACGAATTTTGGATAGAGTTAAAATTTTTCGTGAAGCTAAGCAGGGGCCTAACCTTATACACTTTGCCTCCTTTCTCCTCTTGCACGTTTTGGCCTCTTTTTTGTCTTCAAATTTGAGAAAACCAACACTATTGGCTCTTTTGTCTTTCAATTTAACAAATTCTAAAATTCCCCTTATACTCCGCCTGTTGGATTTTGAGCTTTTCAACCCAATGGCATCATGCCGTAATGTGGCGGCGATGGAGTACCGGCGAGCCAACGGCGAGCGGAGAACGACACGTGGCGCGTTGTGTGCCACTCCAAAATGCGCCAAGTTCCCGGTTAACTGTTTCCTGAAAAACGTGCAATTCCGATTGTACCGAAATTCAAAGCGGTCGTGGTATTTAGATTTAGCGAGGGCGATTATGGTGAAGTCCCCGTTTTGTCATCAGAGATCTAGAAATTTCGGTTTTGCAGTACGATTTTATGCTTTTTGAGAAAATTGGAATTTTCAGTGCTACGCTCTCTCTCTAAAATCACGGATCTCAACCTTACGCCGATTTTGCTTTTCCTTTTGAGAAGAAAACTATTGCATTTTGTCTTGATACCATTTACATTTTAATAATTCATCATTGTACTTTTGTCTCAGTTTTTTGTGCTTGGCAGAATCTGATACTATCCTCATCTCTGCTAAATATTGTATATGTAAGATTATATATAAATAGTGACCTTTATGCATCACATATCAAATTCTGGAGCGGTTTTAATTCTTTTTCGTTACGATTATATAATAAAACATAAATTCATTATACCAAGATTTAATAAAGTGAGTATTGATAACTCCATATTCACGAGGATGAGATTAAGGTGGGGTGATTCGTTTTGTCAATCTGAGGATCTGAAAGAATTTGGATTTTGACGAAGTACATTTCTTTTTGGAAAGTTTAGATTTTCAGGTTTCGGAAGATCAAAACACAGTCCTGGAATGTTATGATAAAATTTATGTAATTAATTCTCAAAGTTGTATTTGACTTCAATAATTAATGTTGGGATGCATCAGTTTGGAAACTTTCAAATATTTAGCCAAAATAAAATAAATTCATGAAATAACAAGTTCAGAAGATTATGATGATGATTTTTATTAATTTGAAAAGTGCATATTTTAAGAACATTTCTAAATTTTGAAATGATATAAGAATTTCAATGAAGATTATCTTTTTGAAAAAACACTCTAAAAGTTCATAAGTCAAATTCAATCTTGATGTCATTTTTTGAAGATTAAAGACTTAAAGTTTCTAAAATTTTGAGATTTATCTGAAGTTCTTTTTGATAGATATGTTCATAATTTTAATTTGATTCTTTTTTAAATCTTCATCTTAAGTCCGTGAAAAAACTACATTAAAAGTTGGGTTTCAAAACAATGCTTTAATTAAGTTGGTACTAAATTTTGTATTATTTTCTATAAATATAAAATCAGTTTAGAAAATTGTAAAATGATATTTCAAATTGAGTTGATTTGTTTGTTGGTTTTTAATTAAAATATATTAAACTTTTGTTATTATGTCAAACAATTTCTTAAAGTATTTTTTAGCACCAATAACCTATCAAAATGGTGATAAATTAATTTTGACTCAGCAAGAGGAATTTGGATATTTAGTATTTTTATTATCAAATTATAATAGGTGGAATGAAATAATACTTTAAGGGATTGTATTGCGCATTCGAAATGTTTTTTAGGTGTGCCGAAGTCTTTGATGTGACAGTGTTGTTCCTGTTCAATTTGGTATTGATTTCTGTTTGTATACAATGTTTTTTAAGGAAATAGTAGTATTAAACTCTATAAAGTATGGGGGACATATTTGTAAAGAATAAAATTCTATAAATATAATATAAATGAATAGATGTAAAAACAAAGTCTTGTGTTAGTTGCGATCTTAAACATGCAGTTTATACGCTCTGTGTGATTCGGAACCAAAAATAACTTTTTTGATTTGTTTCATAGAAAAACTTTGAGATTAACACCTTTAGGAATTTAAGTTTTGAAATTAAATAAATACAACTTAATTGTATTAATCTAATTCAAATCTTACTACTTTGATGAAAAGTCTATTACCATAAAAAAAGTTATATGCCCGCCATCATTCCACATACATACATACACATTCATAAACTACAGTACATACATGGATACATGCTTGCATAATGAACTTATAAAGTTCTTCTCCTTGCTAACCAAAAATAAAATAACTTAATTAGAAACAAAAATTAAAATAATTCAACAAAATCTATCTATGATTATTTCAAGTTTTTTCTTAAAAAAAGATGAAATAACAAGACAAAACATATGTAATGATCGATTTTAACAATTTTTATTTCTTTTTTTTTCTATATTTCACATATTAACTTTGATGAACCAAAGGCACTCAATAGATGTGACATAGAAAAATACTTTTCTGCCTACAAGATTATAATCTATAGGCTTTTAATTCTCAATAACATGATTGATCAAAGATTAACATGAGAAATAATCTCCACCAAATCCATCTCCTTCTTTACTTCACACTGCATCAATGAAACCATATCATCATGATCATTAGCAGGAGCGGGACTAGACATCGATTCGAAGGAGTCAATGCGTAATTCTCTAAAATATGTTTTCGAAAGGAAAAAATCGAGGACCTCCTGTTGATCTTAGCCAGGGACTATGGGGACAGTAGGGAATGAAGTCGGGTGCTTTCGGGCTATTTCATAGAAGATCTAAGTAGAGTAAAGGATTGGGTGGCATAGGTGGTATTTGCATTAGGGTTTCTAATAGTCGATGCGCTCTTGATTCCAAGTTGAGGCTTTTGATGGATTACGGGAAAGGGTGCTTTTGTCTTGGATCGCCGACGGCATTTCCTCCTTGAGAGTTGTCTTCTTTGTAGCATTCCGGTGGTTTTTATGGAGTTTCGGTTCTTCCGGGTAACCTCTTTGCAATTTCCAGCCCACTTGTTTCCTATTTACGCATGAGCGATTAGAATCTTGTCCTCCTCTCTCTCCATATGTCCTTCTGCATAGCGAAATACACTTGTGATGTATGGTTCGCCCATATGTATATAAATGATGATCCAATGGTGGGATGGACCTAGAAAATATAGTTAGGAGTGTGATGACTAAGTATTTTACCTTCCAAATTTGAGGTCAGGGGTTCAAACCCTTATGTAGGTCCGCAACTGATGATGGTCATAGTTTTAAAAAGATCGCTTAAGATATAACCATAGGGTCTCTAGTTATAGTGTCTCACTTTTTAATACATGCATCCTATTAAAAAAAAGTGCATCCTAGACTTTAATTTCTTTTTTTTTTTAAAATATTTTTATTCTTAAAATGTTTAATTTTTTTTTATAGATCAATTAGATTTTGAATAAATCCAATTCAGTTTTACTTCACTCAAGCATGTCTTAAGCCTTAAGCATTAGTAGCTATCAGAGCTTTTGTGTGGCTTTTTAGAACTATGATGATTGCATATGAAGGGACTAACGGGATTTCCTCTTCCCACGAGGACCCTCCCCGGCACTCCTACGGATTTGAGCGTTTGCTTTACCTTTTTAAAGGGAATCCAAATGGGCGAACACCCATTCTGCGTTATGTTTTCATTAAAAACCTTATGAAACATGGTGAATTTTTTTTTCTTTTAAACATTAAACTCTTTTTATATGATTAAACATTTTACAAAAAATCGGACATAATTTCCTCTGTTTTTCGGACATTTCCCAATTTACAACACCTGTAATAAAATATTTTACACTACCAAAAATATTCTGTTTACTCACGTCAACTTCTGAGTCATCAAGTCCACCACAAAAATTTCAAATCAAAATTTAAAATCCTTTTCTAAACATCATAGAAATACCAAACAACATACTTTCAAACAACCTTCATACATTACAAAATAAGGTGCACAAGTAGTTATTTAAAATGAGTCTACTATTTTCAAAAGGTGGTCGTCGCGTGAGATGGAAGTGTCCTTGGCACGAGAGGGATATCTCTTTCAGACGCTCAGTCGGTGTACGCCTGAAAACCTTTTATAAAACATTTGGAAGAAGGTAGGCTAAGGAGCTCAGTGAGTGGAGTTCATAGGAAAATAATGTTTCGAGATATAGTTCAATGTGTGAAACAATTGTATAAACATATATTTCAATAAACATTTACTTTACTTTCTTTTCCTTTTGAATCATCATATCCGATTGGAACCCGCCTATCATTAACCACCGTTGACCCGCTGAAGAACCTCAGAATGAAGCTTAGTCATCTGATTACGATGGCCCAAGGAACCTCCCAGATAAATGGTGTCTTTCTTTAAATACCATTAAGCTATGGAATAAATCACATGGTCGTTATTAGCCCGATAGGCGGAAAGCGCGGTGTGTAAAATGTATGCTATGTGGGGTCTGCAGCGTAGCAGTAATATAGTGTACTTAAAGTACGGATATCGATCCACAAGGAAAGGGTATATTGACTACAAAGGTTCTGCTTTTTAGATAATATCTGAAAAGTGACTTTAGGAGGAAATTCAAATATGCAAAGACTTACTAAACTAATTTCAATTAATCAAAGTATTGGTTTTGAAGCCTAGGGTTATATCTCCCCACATCACGTTGATGGATTTAGCACTAAAGATATTGTTATTCAATATGTTATTTATAATATGTCAGCGAGTGGTCTTGCCTCCCGAGATATCCTCTCTCGAGGTATATCCGCCTATCGTGAATAGAATCGATCATATCTCTATCACCGACTCGAGTATTCGAAATGTAAATGTTCTAACCCCGGATGCCACTTTCGGGTTGGAATATCTCTAATCATGAATCAAATTTGAAGAAATTTACTCTACCCCGGATCACTGAATACCCTCATCTCTCGAATCTCGGATCTCCCGATGCGATTATGCTAATGCGGCGGACATTATCATATAATTAAGCTGGGTATAGAATAGATCGACGATTTATAAAACAGGCGAGATAACATAAAGATCAATCTTTAATCATCACATATGACGAGAGGGTTCGCGTAACCACTAGAAAGAGATCTAGAACATAATGAAAGAAAAGATGAAAATGTTTAATAAAGAAAACATCGCTCTAATATCCGAAAATATCCAAAAATGAAAAGCGGTACAATTCCCGGGCACTTCCTTGAAGCCAGTGTCACTCTGCTCTGGAAACCCGTGCCTCTGGATTAAATGCGCCTCCGATGCCCCAATTTACAGGCCATTCATACTTTAAATGATGAGGTCACCGATTTTCGGTGACGTCGCGGCGTGGTGACGTCAGCGGCGTGGGTCACTTCTTGCCTGCTCCTCATTGTTCAGCGCTTCCAAGGCTGCTCTCTTTACACTCAGTGAACCCTGTGATCACACGGACACCAAATCGGGATCATACAAAAAAAAAAACTATAAAATTATTATAAAATAAATGTGAGAAATGAAGAAGCGAAGCGCGAGTGTAAGATGAGTGTTTAGGCACTCATCACACCCCCCCAACTTAGTTTCTTGCTTTTCCTCAAGCAGAAGCCCCGACTCTAAACGGGGACAACCTCTACATGGACGACGGACTACTTTCGCGTAATGCACATCTTTGAAAAGTAGAGGATCAATTTGGGCTGCCCACACTCCCCTTTGTTTGCTCGACGTTCGAGAAAAAGCATGCAGGTATTTGACTTTCGGTAAGTCGATTGAGATAGGTGGAGGCTTGTGCGTCAAATCCCATGGTGTTGATGGCCTTTCTGAAAATCCCTATGTGCTTATAATGAGTGACCTCCAGGTATATGCCTAGGTTAGATACCCCCAAACTTAAGTTCCAACTCACCTATTTGGAAGAAGCCAACTAGAAAAGGATGAGGAGCGCTACCATTTTTATTCACTGTCCAACTACCTGAAAGCGTCCCTCACATTACCTAAAAATGGAAGAATATCTAGTGCCAAAAGTTTGGTTAGTGTTCCTATGCGGGGATCCATTGGTGACTCCCCACCGGTTAGTTCAGGGCACGGGCCATTCAATTCCTTCAAACTTCACCCCGAGCCTCAACCAAACTCAAACGGCTCTAGGTTGCGTGAATGATCCATCTTACGTGTCCCATCATAGCGGGCGGTGAAGTCAATGACTCCCGGCCCGGATGGCTCGGGCATTAGGCTTTGATAGGCCCTTGGTGTGCCGGGATTCAGTTGGATGATCCGCCCATTCCTAATGCATATACCTATTTTATACATATTTCTTTTTTTTTTTCTCTTTTTCTATTGTTTGTATTTTTTTTCTTTTTGGTTGGGGCTCGATGCGATCCTCTTTTATTAGGTGTCCCGTCACTTTCGAATGGTTGAATCTCCTAGGTTGATCAGAACTTTAGTAGTTAGTTGGCACCCTAGCCATACTACGAAAGTCACTAGGTGTGTAGTGTGATAGGGTCTTTGAGAACTGGTTTCTTGACCGGGATCGGTTCACTGGCCCTTTTCACCTGTCGACCTAATTCTGAGGCATCGAGCAAATGTATGCATTTGAACAAGTCTATAGTGAATTCAATCCAAAAATGATCTCTCAATATTCAACATGGCACACATATACACAATTAGTACATGCAAGAATGTCCTAAAACACACCAAACAACTAACACATGACTCATAAACGCATGAAAGTGCGTCTGAAATAAAACTAAACTAAACTAAACACCGCAAATATTGTACGATACTAAGCAAAACCTGACTAATATAAATTGCACACTAAAAGACTACATACTACTACTAAAACCAAAACAACAATAAACAAAACACACAAAACATAGTACGATCACCACATGCCCCGAACCAGCAAGTATCGATTGCCCTCATTTGGTAGATAGAAACAATAGAGAGGAAAGGGACTCCCACGAAGTCTTCTGATTGGAGGTGGTGGAGGTGGTGGAAAGCAGGGCTGGGTAAATTTGGGCACATAGGCTGCTCTTGGCTGTAGAATGATGCCACGATTGGCCGGGTTGTCCGCATGTCGGCCGCCTTGGCGCCTCCATATCTGGGTGCTTGAGGACTTGGTGCTCTTGGGTCTCGTCAGGAATGCGTCAGCGCTCCCAGTGGGTGAGCACCGGGTCCTCAAGATGCGGTGAAGACGGAGCTTGACCGCTGAGAATTTCTTTGGGGTGGTGGTGGAGGTGGGTGAGGCGAGGGTGGTGGTGGAGGTGGGTGAAGCGGGGTAGCCTATGTCATCACAGGTGTCGCCTGGGAATCCCCAAAAGCTGAGCTGATCTTTCATGCATTTCGTCCTCGTCAGGGCTCATGACTGAATCGTAAGGCCCCCCTCGGGTGCGGGACACGAGTGTGTCCCGGCAGCGTATGGCTTTGATTAGATTGAAGCTAAGTCATCCAATGTCGTCCCGAGGCTTCCCAGCATTTGCCTGAAATAAGATAGGAGAAAGGGTTGTCTGGGTTTCATCTTCGCATCCGAGTTATGGAGGATGGCATCCTCGATGCTTGCCCAACATCGAAGGGTATACCACGTAAGATGGGCGTAGTTGAGCACGGCCATTTGGCGATCACCTCACACACGTTCGTCGTCGGGATGAGGCGAAGTGATGAGTGGTGCGGACGGGAATGAAGGCGAATGCTTGGCGAAATTGACCGCATAAGCCCGCACTGTTGATTTTCCACTCTCCCGCCCATTGGTCAATACGCTTATATAATCTCGGGGTAGTCGAGGGTGCTTTCGCCGGGGCCGTCGAGCGACTCGAAGGGACATGCTCTAGGCGCTAGTAACTATTGATCGACTCATACTTTGAGGTGACCAATCACATCCGCCCGACTTTCTTCAAGACATGGGAGCGAGATTGGCGTAGAACTCGCGCGCTACACTCCTTCATTTCTTGGATGAGGTGGATTTGGCACAAGGCCGCGCCATCCCTTAGCCCCTTGTTGTCTTGCGGAAGAAAGTCATCGAGATGGTGAAACCCCTTCTCCTTGATGAAGGATCGGTTTTTCAAATGGTGCGAAGCCGTCAGCGGCACTCGCATTACAAACCGCTGGAACATCATAAGTGGAATTGGTCCTCATTGGGCCCGACTCCGGCAGAGCAACCACGCACTCTTTGCGGTTATATTGATCTAGAACGCGTGGTAGTGGCTTTAAAGTGGGCACCTGCGGCAGACAGCTCTATGAACACCTAATGTCTTTCAGAAAACTAACTAAGACTCGGGCCTACCAGGCTCCTAACGCAAGACTCAGACCCATTTCTACACCTAAAATACTCTATGAACACTTATTAGCCCACGAAACCACCACGGAGTCTGAAGGTACCTAGAATGCGACCCACGAGCTAGAGCCAGGAGCACGGTGGGGAAATGCCACAATGACCGGAACCTTCGGGGGGAAGAGGGTGGCTCGTAGAAGCTAGCGATAAATTCGAAGAACAATGACCTCCGACTAGTGGAAGCGAATACGACAAGTCGATGAAACTGGCTGGTGCGGGAAACTAGGGTTTCAATTTGGAGTGTGTGTGGTTAAAAGCCATAAATGAACTGATTTTGGGCTTAAAACAGGGTGACGTCGCGGCGTGGGTTGCGTCAGCGACGTGGCCAGTGGATTTAATCACGCGGCGGCGTTGGAGGCCCGCGTCAGCGGCGTGAGTCATATTAAAATGGCGCGTCGCGTGGGGGATGGCGTCGCGTGGCATTTGTGCAAATCCGCGTCGCGGCGGTGAAAGACGCGTCGCTGACGTGGCCAGGAGGAGTGTCTGATTGGCGTCGCGGCGTGAAAATACCGCGTCACGCGGCGTGGCAGAGAGTGTTAATTTGGCGTCGCAGCGTGAAAATGCGCCCGCGGCGTGGCAGAAAAAGATCGAGCATATTGAAGATTTCTTGAACGCGAACCCCCTCTCGTACTTGTGACTCTATGAGCCCCTTAATGCGTAGTTGGAGCGAATCTCCCCTGACTGCATCAGCATCACAGTAAACAAACAAGCAGAAATACGATCACAAATAAAGCGGAATCCTAAAATTGCGAGAAAATAAACAATAGAACTTGGAGGCCAAACAAAAGGAAAGTTTAAGAACAGGTTGCCTCGAAGCGCTATGTTTAATGTCGTTAGCTCGACGACCCTGAATCTCACTTTGCGACATGATTAGAAGGAACTGGGAAATGCTTATGCATCCCCCTATAATGCTCACACCCCATGTTCAAGGTGGATGAAATATTCTTCTGTTCACGCCCTTGCCCTTCTCGGTGTCTTTCTGTGCAGTCATAGGCTTATCCACAGTTTTTCGCATCGATCTTGCAAACTCATATGTGTGTAATGAAGTTGTGAGGATATCGTCATTTTGGATCGTCATCTGGGTGCCATTGGGTTGGAAGCCATGGAAAGTGATCTCGTCTCCTTGGACTCTTAGTTTGAGTTCACCTTCTTGCACATTGATTTGAGCTTTTCTGTGGCTAGGAAGGTCTGATATGATGGAGATAAGTGTCTTCCTCGTGTCGAAATGACAAGTCTGGCGGAAGGACGAACTTACCAACTTTACTAGCACATTTCGACTATACCTCGGAGGGTGTTGGTATGACCTATCCGCCAAGTTGTAGGCGATTGTGAGGTTGATTTGGTTCTCCCAACTTTAGCCTTTTTAAACATCGAGAGTGGCATCGAGTTGATGCTCGCTCCCCGAGTCCTGTAAGGCTTTTCCCGATACCCTATTCCCTATAGAGAACGGTATAGCAAATTTACCCGGGTCTTGAAGTTTTGGGGGAAGTTTCTTTTGCAGGATGGCACTGCATTCCTCAGTTAAGGCGATGGTCCCATATTCCTCTAACTTCTTCTTACTCGCTAAGATCTTTTTCATGAATTTCACGTAACTAGGCATGTTCTCCGATGCCTCCAAAAATGGTATATTAATATGTAGTTTCTTGAAGATGTCAAGAAATTTTGCTGGCCCACTTCTCAATTTACCTTTCTTCAACCTGCGAGGGTGCGGGATTGGTAAGATAGGTTCATACATTTTTAATCTGTTTCTCGGTTTCTTCCACTGCTTTTATTATCCTTGGCTGCTCTCACGTCCGTGGTTGCTTTCGTTTTCATCGGTCGGTCGGGATACACTGGTCTTGCTCCTTAATTTTCAATTCTCTTACCACTATTTTGCTGACTCAAGTTTCCAACTCTTTTCCACTCCTTAGAGTGATGGCTTTCTGTACTCTTTCCCTTATCCTCTAGGGTTTTACCTACGATTGCTTAGCAGTCGGTTGCCTTTACGCGATAGATTGGCTGTTGCCCCATTTGAACCTCCAAATTTCTCCTAATGCCGACGATTGTTCCAATTGGGTTGCTGTTCTTGCATATTATGGTCTCATTCATGAAGAGGCGAGTGCGGAGTCGGCAATTTATGCAAGGGCTTGTTCTAAGTCCATCTTTCTCGGGAGGTGGTTCCTATCTCGGTTTGGCGACATATGTTCGATTATTCCTCCGTCCATACCCTTGATTATTACATTGTTACGGTTATTCGCCACCACCTGGCCTTGATTTTGATTTTGATAGTTGTTTCCCCCATACTGACCTTGTTGCTGAGATTGATTCTGACTTAACCTCGGCCTATCTTGGGCTTGCTCTAGTTTGATTTCTGGCCCGACATTACGTACTGTGTCATCCTCCTGATTAATAACTCCATGGGTTGAATACGTATGGCGTTAACGGTTACTTCGCATGCATTTAAGCTGTTTAAGATCAGTGTGCCACATGATTAACAAATTGTTAGGGACCTCATTATCACATTGCCACCGCAGCTTTTCTTGGTGTAGTTTCTCTCTAGGCCATTGATTAATGTTGGTGTGACATCTTCTAAGATTTCATAAGCTTGATGCGTGGTTTTCTTCATCGATTACTCCCTCGGCTGAAGCATCAATCATTGTTCTCGTGGCATTTCTTAGACCATTATAAAAGGTGTGGACTTGCATCCATCTGAGCCTATTCAGGAGTCGGTGGTCTTTGGGCACTTCATGATGGTCGTGAAATACGTCATTACTTACCCTTTAGGTTCTCCCTTTAGTTGTCAGACGTATTGATCCTCTTGCCTGGGTTGAGCAATTTTGAAGTGGGAAGAACTTGGTCAGAAATTTTGCATCGTTCCATGTAGTAATGGAATACGGTGGTGGCCCGGTTGCTTGGTGTTTGGCTCTATCCCGGTGAAAGTGGGAACAAGCGTAGCTTTAGAGCTTCTTGATCCACTCAGATTGTACTTGATAGTATCCCTTGAGCGAGGAAGTTAGTCAAATGCATGTTCGGGTTCTCATGGGGTAGTCCATGGAGCAGATATTGAAGCATCATCTTGTGGCGACTTCAATTTGAAATTGTTTGCTTGAATAGGTGGCATCGATGGCTATACAAGTGACGATTAAGGCGTGCTTTCTGAACTCCATCGTCGCGTGAAAGGAGTCATCCCGGTTGTATAAGCGGTCTGGGTGCTGATTCCTTCCATGATTTATTTCGACCTCTCCATGGTTCGGTCATTCAATGCCAAGATCTTGTTCTTCAGTGTTTTCCATGACTATTGGATTTCTAATCTAATTCGGATTCTCTGTTCAGCGCGATGCGTAGAAGTCTTTACAGTTCGGGATCAAGCGAGGTGTTGGTGACTGATCTCGTCGTCGCGTATCTTTGAAACCTATGCTGCAATACACATGAACCAACAAAACCAAATTGACCCGCGCCTTAGAGATAGAACAAAACAAAAAGTAAGAACTCGGGTAATATCTATTTGCTTAATTCTCTATATCAATCTAAACCTTTCCCCGGCAACGGCGCCAAAAACTTGATAGGCGGAAAACGCGGTGTGTAAAATGTATGCCTATGTGCGCAAGTGCACGCGTAGCCCCAAGTAATATAGTGTACTTAAAGTACGGATATCGATCCACAGGGAAAGGGTATATTGACTACAAAGGTTCTGCTTTTTAGATAATATCGAAAAGTGACTTTAGAGAAGTGAATATCACGAAGACTACCTAAACTAATTTCCAATTAATCAAAAGTATTTGTTTTTGAAGCCTAGGGTTATATATCCCCACATCCCGTTCGATGGATTGCTTTTCTAAAGATATTGTTATTCAATATATTTATAATATGTCCTTTGAGTGGTCTTGCCCTCACGAATATCCTCTCGAGGCATATCACTTTATCTCGTGAATAGAATCGAGGCATATCTCTATCTAGACTCGGTATTCGAAATGCTTAAATGTTCTAACCCCATATGCCACTTTCGGGGTTCGAATATCTCTATTAACCGAATCGGTGTATTCTCTACCCAGATCTGAATACCCTCATCTCTCGAATCTCGGATCTCGGTCTGATTATGCTAATGCGGCGGACATTATCATATAGCAGAAACTGCGGTATAGAATAGATACGACAATTTATAAACAAGCGAATAACATAAAAAGTCAATCTTTAATCCATCACATATGACGGGGTTGTATTAACCTAGAAGAGATCCTAGAACATAATGAAGAGAAAAAGATGAAAATGTTTAATAAAGAAAACATATTTCCCAATATCAGAAAATATCGAAAAATGAAAGCGGTACAATTCGGGCTTCCTTGAAGCGGTGTCACTGCACTTTCTGGAAACTACCGTGCCTCGGATTAAATGCATACTCCGATGCCCCAATTTACGAGCCCATTCGTACTTTAAATGATGAGGTGCGAGATTTTGGTGGCGTCGCGGCGTGGTGACGTTCTGACGTGGTGACATCTCGCTGACGTGCGATCACTTCCTTGCCTGCTCCTCATTGTTCCGCGCTCAAAGCGCTCTTTACGCTCCAATGAACCTGCAATCACACCAGACACCAACTCGGGGATCTAGCCACAAAAAAAACTATAAAATTATTATAAAATAAATGTGAAAATGAAGCAGACGAGGTGTAAGATGAGTGTTTAAAATACATTAGTAACCTTTTAAATCCCTTTTCACGTGCATGGCGATATGTATCACTCTTCCCTTCCCTCTATAAAAAAATTATATCCCTTTTTCATGTACCATGCAAGCGTAAAGCACTTTAGTCGACTTTCCTTTAAAATTTATCTTATTAACATAGGGTAACCATGGATTCAAGCATAAACATTTTCATATAAACATGTATATATAGAATATACATTTATAAACATTTCATTTCATATGGAAACCATAAATCATGCTTTATAAAACCATGGAAACGATAATGTAAGACCCAAGAAAATTCCAATTTTCGGAAAAATGGCAAAATCGTAATTTCGGTAAAAATCCGAAATTTTTCTAGATCTCGGATGAAGAAACGGACTTCACCATTGGAATCGTCTCATGAAATCTAGCTACCACGTCGAATTTTATTAAATTCGAGACAATCGAATTTGCACATTTTTCGAGGCACGGAGTGTGTCAGTGACGTAAAACGGGTTTGAGATGTGATGACAAAGTCACCTACTACATGTACTCATGTGACACACATGTTGCATGAGTAGAGAGATGATGGAAATGGAATGGCTTTAGATAGTGCCAAATGTTAAAAAAATCCAAAAGAAGGGACACATAGGGAATTATGAGAATCTTTAATGAGGAAAAGACAAAAGATGAACAATGTTCATCTTCTTCAATTAAAAGACAAAAAAACGTGCAGTGCTGAAAATGGGGATGCAGTAGGCTGGAAAATCAGTTTTTAGAGAGAGAGAGAGCACCTTCTCTTAGGATTCAGGCTAATCAGACCGTCGGTTCTAGACGGAACAAGAAAAAAGTTGCTCTACGCGGCTAGGGCTACGCGTGGGCACCGATTTGGTGGAGTTCCGACAACTCCAAGAGATAGGGATCTTTTCCTACTTGTATTATTCTGAATGATCCCGACCCGGATTAACCTCATGAACCCGAGGGGACCTCTCGGCACTCCAACGGATATAGAAACTTTTCTTCAAAACAATTAAATAAAATCCATGGAGCGAACCCCTTTACAATCCTTAACATATCTTTAGAAAATAATGCGGAAGTGGAGTGGTAAATTTTTCTTTTTTTTTTTTTTTTGAACACTTAGATTTTGAGAGAAAATCGACCCGAGTTTCCTCTGTTTTTGGGACTTTCCCAATTCTGAAACACAACGAAAACATTTAAAAACACTTATAATCTTTCAATTCTCAACTTCCGTATTAGGACTCCTCGTCCGCAACCCAATCAAACACAATATACATACATATACATTTATTTACTTCAAATCATCAAAACATTCAAACCTTCTTCAATTCCATGCACATTTTTATCAAAAAAATTGGGCTTGAGTCGGGCTTAAAAGTAGGCCCAAGCACATACCTCGTCAGAGGATCAAAGCCCACGTAGTTCCTTTTCAAACTATATACATATATACATATATACATGATAAAATATTTAACATATGCAATATGCAAATTATTTATAAATGCAGTTCACAGCGTCGTCTCCTCGATGGCTCGACTCACTGCGCAGGGGGATGTCTTACTGGCGCATCTGTCTCGGTTCCTGAAAATGGTTTTGAAACATACGAAAAAGAATGAGCTAAAGGAGCTCAGTGAGTGTACATTTTCATTTAGACAACATTTTCAGTATATATCAAAGTAATAAATACTTATACAATTAAAAACCAATTTATGCTTTAAACTTTCTTCCTTCCTTTCTTTCTTTCTTTATTTATTTCTTTCTGATGGAACCTAGGGGATAAACACAGAGCAGTTCCCAGTGCGGCGGTGAGAGACCGGTCTCATTCGGTCATAACTGCTTATCTTTGCGGAGAAAACTCATGTACTTTGCATAGGGTTCGATAATAGCACCTTATCACGTGTAGGATATTACTCTAAACACCTATTTCCCTCCCTCGATTAGTAACCCCATAACTCTCTAAATCCTTACATGCTTAGGTACCTCGGCCGATATTAGTCATAACGGTCATATAGGGTTAGGGTAACCATCGATAAAACATTTATTGAAATACATTTATAAATCCATTTAAATCCTTTACATTCTCGACTAAAACACATATGCATTCTTTACACATTTTTAAACTTTCACTTAATGCCTTAACATATGCATACATGTTTAATATACATATAAAAACATTTACACATTAAACTTTTCATTTCTTTCAAAAAAATCTTTCACTTTTAAAACTCAATTTTCAAAATCAGTTTTACACTCACCTCTTTTGTTTCCCGAAACTTAAGCACAACTACACTACTTTCAGCCTTTGCTTTTAGCCTATACACTCAACGAATACGACAGCGTGTGTCGCTGCGTATAGCGTAAAACTTAACGTGCTTCACATGCAAGTCACTTTAGGGTCACACAACATTCACGCAAAGCAATTAACAAATTACCCTTGAGCCACTTTAAAAACCCACTCATTTGGCCAACCTTTTTTCCAACAATACTCTATAGACTTTATGACCCAAAATTATTCAAAGCGATTCTTTAAAATTATGAACTCTCCAGATCAGTCCTTTATATATCCAATGACATCTCTTTAAATTTTCAATTTAAAAATTCCATTCTCAGGCCCTCAACCACATAACACAAATTCTGACATGTTTTTTGATGCCAATTTGGTTAACTCCTTGAATCACCTACTGTTATCCTTGATTTAGCAGGATCTTAACTCCATAAGTGGAAATGGTTTCTTCACTCATTTGAAGCTATGGTTCCTAATGTTTCTTCTCCAATTGGAATCACCCAATTTGGATGACCAAAACTCAAGTTATTGTATTTTACATCTAGATGACTCAATTTGGCAGAACAGAATCTGCACATAGCTCCACTTTGATAAATTTTCTGGGAACTT
This sequence comes from Tetrastigma voinierianum, assembly GCA_016808115.1. Taxonomy (NCBI): domain Eukaryota; kingdom Viridiplantae; phylum Streptophyta; class Magnoliopsida; order Vitales; family Vitaceae; genus Tetrastigma; species Tetrastigma voinierianum. The sequence continues at coordinate 64,225 of JAEQBH010008214.1, forward strand.
TGGGGTTACAATTTGCGTGCACTTCCTTCAGATAAATTTTTCCATTAGAAGTCTATTTTACCCAGAATTTTGAATCACTCAATTTGGATGAGTTAAACTCCACTTATGGCCAAAACACTACAACCATACCCAAAGCGAGCATAATGTTAGGCTACACAGGCTCACCTTTCAGTCCGTATTTGGGAGCTTTAGAGCTACAATTTGCTCTTGGTCCTTCTATACATTGTATCCCTATCTCTTATGGTTGTTACCAATTAGAATCAATTCATTTTGAATAATTCCTAGCAATCTATAGCTAAAAGCAGAACGGGGGTTTTACGAAATTTTGACGGCAATTCCTTTAAAACCCAACATTCTCCCTTTTTACACAACAATTCCTCAAAACCAACATGGAATTCATCCAAAACAACTTCACAACACTTGAATTGGTGATTTGGAACTTCATAAAACCAAACCCTAGGTAAAAATCCTATGAATTCAACCCCGAGTCCACGATTCCTACAAAACCATATAATAAGAGGATTTCATGTTTATTGTATGCCAATTAAGGTTTTACCCGTATGAATTCAACAAATCATAGTTAGGATGGTCTCTCAGCAAAACCCTAGGTTTTGGAACAAACCAATCTCCATAGAAAAACCCTAGCCCGATCAACTTGATAACCACTGAGCATCCAGACACTTGATTCCATATAAAAAAACATACCTTTGTTCTTCTTTCTTCTTCTCCTTCCTCTTCTTCCTCTTCTTCCTCTCTTCTTCTCCTTTTCTCCTCAACCGTGAAGCTCTAGTTTGAGGCAAAAAATGAAATGTTAAGTTTGTCTCATCTCTGTTAGTCTCGACTTTCCTTTAATTAACATTTGGTCCCCCATCTCTTTAATATTGCACTTTAACTTTTGTTTTTACTATTATGACTCATCTCTACTTTGATTTTCATTTTCATATCTATCGCAATTACAATTTAGTCCTCAAACACTTTGATATTGCAAATCAACTTATTTTATTTTCATTTTGGCATACTATCTTCTCAAATTATGCCCTTTATATCCTTTTTAGAATTTACCACTTTACCCTAGCACTAGTACCTAAATTCCGGGTTCCATAAATTATGATTTCATAATTCCTCTCCAAAATACCACAATGTGACACTTGGGTTAATTTATGCCCCTACCAGTTAAATGTCGTACATTATCTCGGGGCCCAGGCGATTCTGAAAATCCTCCCCTCCCCTTTAGAACTAGTCCTCAAAATGAATAAACTAAACTCCAAAAGAAAGGGAAGGAAAATACCTCATTCGGAAAATAATTGAGGGAATGTGTGGCGCATCCCGAGCCTCCCTAGGCTCCCAAGTAGCTTCCTCTCTTGTATGACTCCTCCAACGATACCTTCGCCGACGGAATAGTCTTGTTGCGCGGGAACTTGCTCTCTCGTGATTCGAGGATGCACGCCTTTGGTTCCTCTTCGTATGTCAAGTTCTCTTGTATTTCCAGCTAGTTTGCTCTGTCAATACATGTGAAGAGGTCTTGTATGTACTTCACGGAGCATAGAAACATGGAAAACATCGTGAGATGCGATCGAGGTCGGATAGCAGCTCTGTCGATATGCCACCACAATCCTCTCAACAATCTGTATGGTCCAATATACGTGGACTCGGCTTTCCCGCGTTTCCCCGTCTTAGTACGCCCTTCCATGGGGGAAATCCTCAAAAATACCATATCCCTACCTCGAACTCTAGGTCCTACAGACGATTATTCGCATAACTTTTGGTCCGGTCTTATGATACCGATTATCCCTTATAACTTTGATCTTATCACAAGTCACTTAGACAATTTCCGGACCTACTAATTTCCTTTCGCCTACCTCGTCCCAACAGACTAGAGTTCGACATTTTGTCCATAAAGAGCCTCATAAGGGGCCATACCAATCTTGGCACGATAAGCTGACCAGTAGCTATGCAAACTCCATCAGGGGTAGATGGGTGTCCCAACTCCCTCTAAACTCCATAACACATGCCCTAAGCATATCTTCTAAAGTACGTCAGTCGCCAGTTAGCCCGTCATACTGTGGATGAAAAGCCCCGTCTTGAAATGTAGTCTAGTGCCAAGGGCATTACGTAAGCGGGCCCCGAAATCGTGAAATTGAAGCCTTACGGGATCTCTGTCAGAAACAGTAGGCCCAGGCGTATAATGCGTCGATAATCTCTAACATATAATTTGGCCAACTTATCCAATGAATCACTATTCGATGGGTAGGAAATGGGTGATTTTGTCACTCTACGTCTCTGATCACCCATATCGTATCGCTAGCCACTCGATAACGTTGAAGTCTACCGTAAAATCCATAGTGATTCTCTCCCATTTCCATTGAGGAATCGGGAGTGACTGTAATAGTCCTGCAGGCTTCTGATGTTCGGCTTTCACTTGCTGACATGTGAGACATCTGGAGACGAACTCTGCAATATCCCTCTTCATACCCTTCCACTAGTAGTGTTCCTTTAGGGTATGATACATCTTTGTGCTTCCTGGATGCATAGCATAAGCGGAGGAATGGGCTTCCTCCATAATCTCTCCTCACATCACTTTACATATGGTACGCACAACCTCTTGTCCCATGACCACGATACCATCACTCTCTCAATGACCGTCCCCTCGATTGCCTAGACTCTACTTCCTCTCAACTTCACTATCATGGATCCACGAATCGAAGCTCTCTAATCCGAGTCCTTGTCTGGGACGTCGTGAAATGTGGCTAATAGTACTCCCCAGATACATCGGTTCAGTCTCACGAGGACCTCAATTATGGTCGAGAAAGATGCACGACCCTCAAGTGCGATAGGGAACTCATGGGTCTCCTACTAAGAGCATCTGCTACCACGTTCGCCTTTCCAGGATGATATTCAATGGTACATTCATAATCCTTGATCAGTTCAATCCATCTCCTCTGTCTCATATTCAGTTCCTTACTGCGTGAAGCAAATCTCACCCAGCTCTTATGATCAGTAAAAAATCCTACAGGCACTCCATATAAGTAATGCCTCCATATCCGCAAGGAAAATACTTCTGTTTGCTAGCTCAAGGTGATGTGTAGGATAATTACGATTTCATGCTTCTTCAATTGCCTAGAAGCATATCACGATCACCTTGTCATTACGCATTAATACACAACCTAGACCCTACCTAAGAGCATCCTGATACCTTTACCAAAAACCATCACTTACAGATGGAAGTGTAAGAAAATCTTGGAGGCGAGGTCAATCTCCACTTTAGTTCATCGAAACTGTGGCAAAGCCTCTAACCATAAAAGCGGTTCCTCTTTCCTTGTCAATCTAGTCAAAGGTGCGGCTATCTTGAAAATCCTGCTTGAACTTATGGTAATACCTTGCCAAACCCAAAAACTCCTTATCCTCTGTAACACTTTCGTGAGAGGTTTCAATTCAATATAGCCGACCTTACAGGATCCACTTGAGACCCCCTCGGCAGAAACTATGTGTCCCAAAAAGGCGACAATCGAGCCAAGCGACACTTACTTAGTTTGGCGTATCTTAGATGTTCCCATGATGTTTGCGAGAACTATCCTCAGGGTGCTCTGCATGTTCTTTTCTCTTTGCTCGAATAGATCGAGTATATAGATCCAATAAACACGATAACAAAGGCCCGGTCAGTCTAAGTAAGGCTGAAAATCCTGTTCATGAGATCCATAAAAGCGGTTGGGGCATTCGTAAGTCCAAATGGCATGTTAGAGAAACTCAAATCTGTCTAGTGTTTTGAATGCTATCTTGAAACATCCTCATCATGAACTCTCAAGCGATGATAGCGACCTCAAATCAATCTTAGGAGAATACCTTAGCTCCACCCATGGCGATCAAAGAGATCATCAATCCTCGGAAGAGGATACTGATTACGTATTGTTACCTTATTCAACTCTCTGTAATCAATACATAATCGCATGCTTCCGTCCTTTTTCTTCGCTAATAAAGCTAGGTGCTCCCAGGAACGTGCTTTCGATGCAGCGAACCCCTTGTTAACCATTTCTTCCATCTTGCACCTCAAGTTCTTTCAGTGCGGGGGCCATCTGTGGCGCTCTTGAGAATCGGTTCTGTCCCGGGGCTAACTCGATGCGAAAATCAATCTCTCTATCACAGGGGTAATCTGGAAGATCATCTGAAGCTCTGACCGGAAATTCTCGACTATCGATGTCTTCCAGTCTCATCATCCTCTCTCACCTCAACTACATAGGCTAGATACCGGGATATGACTTTGAGCATCATCCCGGCCATCATTACAGGACATCATACTCGAGGACAATATCTTCTTACCCATAAAGTAATCTCGAGGTTCCCTCGTTACATAGAACTTAACTTCTTTTAAACGATCCATGGTGGCGTGATGTCGAGACAACCAGTCCATCCCTAAGATCACATCGAAGTCCTGGATGTCCACCAATACCAAATTTGCCCTAAACTCTTGGCCCTCAATAATCACTTTACAACCACGTGTATGCTCTATCTGCTATAAGTGGATCACGTAGGAAGGAGACTACCGTCACTACGATCTATGAGGTACGTATCTCTATTTTCACTTGTCTGATAAATTTCGTAGAAATAAGCAGTGAGTAACTTTTGGATCTATCAAGACATAAGCATCCTATCAAAAACTTGGATAATTACTGTATCATGACCTCTAGTCTTTACCTGCACCTCCTATTTGGGTATTTATGAAACACCACAGCTTGTGTTTGAGAAGATGATCCGTCCTCCTCTGGATGGGCGGCCTCTACATTGATCCTCCCGGGTCTAGTAAATGTAGTGGGGCCTGCACGGGCCCTCTCGACTCGACCACGACCTCTGCTTAACTGAGCGCCTCTGTCCTGTGCATCCCACTCTGATCCAGCACTTTAGAAACTATCATTGGGCGCTCTATGGCGAGTGTCATTTGTCCACACTTAAAAGCAACTATTGGTACTTGATACACTCACCATAATGGTTCTTCCCACACTGAGCACACTTTGGCTTTGGACCCTTGGAGCTACACGTACGTGGCCTCAACGAGACCTGGCTAGGCGTGTCCCCCTAAGCGGGCTGCTACATTTTGGTCATTGTGTCTTCTCCACTGCTTGGTACCTTCTGGAACCTCCACTAAACCACGTCGACCCACTCCATTTACGTCGCTTGATTAGGCGTAGCACAGGTTTCAACCCATGTGCTCCTCTCAACCCTAGGCTGCGGCCTCTACTACACAGCCGTGCGTGGTAATGGGTTATCCATCTGTGGTCCTAATCGTAGACTAAGACCCTCTGACAAACCTCTTGGTCTTGAGCTTCATCATCCACCCAATAAATGGAACATGTCGGCGGGCTGGGGAAAAACTCCGCTCATAATCACATCACGGTGTCCTATCGACCTAAAGAACTCCTTAGCCTTCGCATCTCTTGGATGGAACAAACTTATCTGTAAACTCTTCCTTGAGCATTGCCCGGGACACTCCTGCAGGCATCTCCTCTGACGCCCTCCACCACTCTGACACTCACGTTACATGGGAGAAGGCGGAAAAAGTGACCATCTGCTCCATCTTGTACACTTCATCACGGTAAATGACGCTCATTTCCCTCTAACCATGACGAAGCCTTTTCTGGGTCTCCCAATCCATCATAGTTACGTGCCTGTAGCTTTCGCCCCCTCTCTATGAAGCTAGGCTCTCGGGATTGTCTGTCTGAGTGGTTAAAGCTAAGCCATCTGCTCTGAAGGCGTGTCACGTCCTCCCACGACCTCGGGAGGTGGTGGCGGCTCTGTCTGCCAGGCAGGTGGCTCTGAAGGCGCTATAGAGGGTCACTATGTGTGTGGGTGGAGGAACATCACAACGAACTTCGTCAACATGTTCCTCGGGTGGTGGTACTAATGCCTCAGGAGCTCTCCTGGTGGCGGGTCGGCCTCGACGACACATTGTTTGTGAATTTAAAAAAATTTAATATGTCATGTAATGCATATATGGTTTTAAATCACATAAATAATTTATGCAATTTTAAAATAAAACATTAAAACAATCATATGAAAATAAAAATTTCAAAGCTTTATAACATTTTCAAAACCGTGACTCAGATACCACGTTGAAGGATCCGACCAGTTAACCTTATGAACTTGGGGACCTCCAGGCACTCAGCGGATATAGAAACTTTTCCTCAAAACAATCAAATAAAATCCATGGAGCGAACCCCTTTACAATCCTTAACATATCTTTAGAAAACAATGCGGAAGTGAAGTGGTAAATTTTTTCTCTTAACTTTTTTTTTTCAAACACTTAAATTTTGAGAAGAAAAGAATGACAGGGATTTCCTCTTGTTTTTGGACTTTCCCAAATTTACAAAAACCTGCGAAAACATTTAAAAACACTTATAATCTTTCAATTCTCAACTTCCATATTAGGACTTCTCGTCCACAACCCAATCAAACACAATATACATACATATACATTTATTTACTTCAAATCATCAAAACATTCAAACCTTCTTCAATTCCATGCACATTTTTAACAAAAAAATTGGGCTTGGTGAGCTTAAGCGGAATTAAACACATACCTCGTCCACTGAGGATCAAAGCCCACGTAGTTCCTTTTCAAACTATATACATATATACATATATACATGACAAAATATTCAACATATGCAATATGCAAAATATTTATACAATGCAGTTCACAGTGTCGTCTTCTCGATGGCTCGACTCACTGCGTAGAGGGATGTCCTACTGGCGCACCTGTCTCGGTTCCTGAAAATGGTTTTGAAACATACGAAAAAGAATGAGCTAAAGGAGCTCAGTGAGTGTACATTTTCATTTAGACAACATTTTCAGTATATATCAAAGTAATAAATACTTATACAATTAAAAACCAATTTATGCTTTAAACTTTCTTCCTTATTTCTTTTCTTTCTTTATTTCTTTTCTTTCTTTATTTATTTCTTTCAATGGAACCGGGGGATAAACACACGAGCAGTTTCGGGTGCGACGGTGAGGGCGATCTCATTCAGTCATAACCACTATCTTTGCGGAGAAGCTCACCAGCTTTGCGTAGGGTTCGTCATGTAGCGCTTATCGCGTGTGAGATATTCACTCTAGCCTTTTTATTTCCCTCCTCGATTGGTAACTTATAACTTTACCCTCTAAATCCTTACACGCTTAAGGTACCTCGACCGATATTTGTCATAACAGTCATATAGAGTTAGGGTAACCATCAGTAAAACATTTATTCAAAATACATTTATAAATCCATTTAAATCCTTTACATTCTCATTAAAACACATATGCATTCTTTACACATTTTTAAACTTTCATAATGCCTTAACATATGCATACATATTTAATATACATATATAAACATTTACATTACAAACTTGTTTAACATAAAAAAATCTTTCACTTTTTAAAACTCAATTTTCAAAAATGGAGTTTTACACACTCACCTCTTTGTTTCGAGAAACTTGAGCGATAACAAACCGTAACGCAGCCTACACATAACCGAATATGAACGATATTATTGCTCTAACGATATCTTGATAAAACTTAACGTGCTTCACGTAAGTCGCTGAGGTCACACAACATTCTTATAAAACCAAATTAACAAATTACCCTTGAGCAACAAAAACCTACTCATTTGGCCAACCTTTTTCCAACAATACTCTATAGACTTTATGGCCCAAAATTATTCAAAGCGGTCTTCAAAAATTATGAAACTCTCTAGATCAGTCCTTTATATATCCAATGACATCTCTTTAAATTTTCAATTTAAAATTCCTTCTCCAAGACCCTCAACCACATAACACAAGTTAAAACATGTTTTTTTTGCCAATTTGGTTAACTCACTGAATCACCTCCTGTTATCCTTGATTTATGGGATCTTAGCTCCATAAATTGGAAATGGTTTCTTCACTCATTTGAAGCTATGGTTCTAATGTTTCTTCTCCAATTGGAATCACCCAATTTGGATCACCAAAACTCAAATTATTGTATTTTACATCTAGATGACTCAATTTGGCATAACAGAATCTGCACATAGCTCCACTTTGATAAATTTTCTAGGAACTTTGGGTTTACAATTTGCATGCACTTCCTTCAGATAAATTTTTCCATTAGAAGTATATTTTACCCAGAATTTTGAATCACTCAATTTGAATAGGTGAAACTCCACTATAGCCAAAAACACTACAACCATACCCAAAACAGAGCATAATGTTAGGCTACGAGCTCACCTTTCAGTCCGTATTTGGGAGCCTTAGGAAGAAAGCTACAATTTGCTCTTGGTCCCTTCTATAAATTTAGCCATCCCTATCTCTTATGGTTCTTTACCAATTTGAATCAATTCATTTGGATGATTCTAACTTAATCTATAGCCAAAACAAAAACAGGGGTTTTACAGAAATTTTGACAGCAATTCCTTTAAAAACCCAACATTCTCCTTTTTACAACAATTCCTCAAAACCAACATGAAATTCATCCAAAACAACTTCACAACACTTGAATTGGTGATTTGGAACTTCATAAAACCAAACCCTAGGTAAAAATCCTGTGAATTCAACCCAAGGTCCACCAATTCCTACAAAACCATATAAATAAGAGGATTTCATGTTTGTGTATACCAATTGAGTTTTACCCACATGAATTCAACAAATCTATGGTTAGGATGGTCTCAGCTTCAAAACCCTAGGTTTGGAACAAACCAATCTCCATAGAAAAACCCTAGCAATCAACCAATAACCTAGACATCCAAAAGACACTTGATTCCTCTGAAAAAACACCTTTGTTTCTTCTCCTTCTTCTCCTTCCTCTTCTTCCTCTTCTTCCTCTCTTCTTCTCCCTTTTCTCTTCCAACCGTGAAGCTCTAGTTTGAGAGACCAAAAATGAAATGTTAAGTTTGTCTCATCTCCTATTTAGTCTCAACTTTCCTTTAATTAACATTTGGTCCCCCATCTCTTTAATATTGCACTTTAACTTTTGTTTTTACTATTATGACCCATCTCTACTTTGATTTTCACTTTCATATCTATCGCAATTACAATTTTGTCCTCAAACACTTTGATATTGCAAATCAACTTATTTTATTTTCATTTTGGCATACTATCTTCTCAAATTTTGCCCTTTATATCCTTTTTGGAATTTACCACTTTACCCTGGCACTAGTACCTAAATTACGGGTTCCATAAATTATGATTTCATAATTCCTCTCCAAAATACCACAGTGTGACACTTGGTGTTCGGGTACGCCCCTACAGTTAAATGTACTGTACACTATCTCGGGACGGGGCGTTACATATTATTTGGCTAAGAGCCATGTAAATGGTTAGGAATGTTCTAAGGCTTGTTTTAGTTGTAAACTCGGTCTCAAAAGCTTTGAACCAAGTGGAGAAAATTCCTATTTGTGTGGTTGTGAATAGTAACCCGAGGGTTTCACTGTTCACATGAATAGTGACACAAAAATTTTGGTGTGAAAATGTGTTGGGTTGAGTGATTCAAAATGAATTGCTCATGTTTGTTAATTAGCCCATGTGAGCTAATTTTGTTGTAATTGATTGTGAATTTGCATAACATGTTTTATGTGATTTAATTATGTTAATATATATGCATGTGAATATATTAGCATGAATGTGTTGGAATTGGCATCATGCTTTCCATATGCCTTTGGGACACCTAGAATATTAGGGTGAGTGCATGACATGAAATTAAACAAAATGAAAATGTTTGTAAAAGGAATTTCGTGAAAGATTTTTTGGAGGAATTGTGTTGGGGAGATTGTCTACAATTCATGTCGGAGGCCCATGAATTGTTTTTGGAGGAGTTATCAAACGGTCGCCTCGGAGGGTTGTCAATATTTCTCAGAACTTCCGGTAGTGTGTTTTTCAGAACAAAAAAGCTTTTGTTTTGAAAACTGATTATTTTACTCGCATATTGGCTTAGGCGTGTGTGAGGGAGTCGGTGAGGACTTGGGACACGGGATCGGTCATGTACACATTCGAGTAGATTCATGTAATTGCTTGAATGTGTTTGTTTGCCATGCATGCACACTTAGGTGGGGAGTAACCCATGTGGAAATTATCTCTCTTAGGCTTTACTCACCTTGTCGAGATCACCATTTCAAGTCTGAGAGCCGTCGGAAGGCGCTCTCATTAGAGGCCGTTTGAGAAGAAAACCGACTTGGCTTTGATTTTGTATAACATGTATTAAATTGCTTAAATTTTAATATATGTTGAATTAAGAGTAATGTAAAAACTCTTGAACCATGTAGTATATTTTTGTTGGGATATGTATTTGTGAGTATTGATGCAGGGGCCCAAGTGGCCATTATTTTACTCGCATGTGGACCCTGTGTGGTCATTGTAAACTTGTAGGGATAGGTTTTGTATTTGGGTAGAGCTCCCCGTACAAAGGAGACGCTGCCCGATTTTCATGAGTGGTATCGGGTGCAGAACATCCGCAGTATTCCGCGGGTTGGCGGGTTGTTAACGGACAACGGTTTTGAGATTAATCCGCGAGATAAATCCTTTTCATATTTTCTCAACATAATTTAAAGTCAAGAAAACCACATTTTCCTTTTCATTTAAACATTTATTCATAAAAATTTCATTTACTATGGAACCGTAAATTATGCTTTATAAAAATATGAAAACCATAATCATTTCATATTTAAGCCATTTTTCTTCCTTTAAAAACTTTCCACCTCCACCTTTGTCCTTAATCACTTCCCTCCTACAAGTCACATTATCCATAAAATCCATTAACATTCATACCTTAACAATATGCAATTAAACCCTTAACTATAATATACTTTATATTAAATTTGAAAACAACCCTTAAGCATTTTCTAATTCACTTAATCTCAACTTATCCAATTCACTTCCTATTAAATCAAGGCTCATGACATTCTCATTACAAGCCTTAAATCAAGCCATTAGCATGCTTAAAGTGAAAAACCCATAATGCCCTTCACCTTAGCAAAAATTACATTTATACCTTAATCAATTTTTCTTCTTAAAACTTGAATTCTAACACCTTCCATTAGGCATTTAATCACTTCAAATTGATTAAATTGAAACTCAACTTTTCCATACTTTTCCTAGGGTGGCCTAATCCTACATGTCACCCATTCATCCTTATTTATTCAATTTCTTCCATTTTCTTTCAACAATTTACATTTGACAATTCATCCAATGCCATTGATCACTTAAACTAAGTCAAACCAATGTATTTCCAATTAAACCCTCTCTTGGCCTAACCCTCTCCATGCTATATCTGATTTTCTTTTCAACTTTTAATTCCATTAATTCCTTCAAGTATTCAAGTATTCAAGTAATGTCATTAAATCAATTAAAACCAATCAAACAACATCACTTCCATTAACATCCAAGGTTGACCTAAATTTAAAATCCCTACGTAATCTCACTTTTGCTGATTTCTTAGCAAAATGCATAGAATCATGTCAATTTAATAGCAAAGCCTTAACATAACTCAATTGAAGGTTTAAATAAATAATCCAAAAAACCTTAATTGCTTACCTTAAGATTTTGGTGTCTTGATGTTAGCAATTCCAATTAAATCTCTTGTTCAAATCTACATAAAGACATGCCATGAAACTCATTTACCCCATCATATAACCATTTCCTCCATTAACCTTCAAATTCACATAGACTAGTAAGTGATCTCACCTTAAAAACTTGATTTTTCACTTAGGATTTGAACTAGGTTACTTCATGGACATGATGCACACTTGAAAGGGACTTGAAATGGACTTGGAATGGCTTGGAGAGGGGCTGCTGGAATTTTCTCCCTTTTTGCCTTTCAATTCTTGTTCCAATCGTATGCACACCAAAAGCTGAGTCACTTGCACTTAAATGATCTTTTTTCATGCCTAATTTGCCCTCCAATTGTCCTTAAATTAACACCATGCCATTAGTTAGTATCCTTGAATTCCCATTGGTCTATATGCAACCATATAGTCCAAAAGCAACCAAAGCCATTTGATGTTCCTATTCACTTACTTTTGTCCATAAATCACTAACCCAAATATAGTTGAAACGCTAACTCTCATGGTTAGCTAACACAAATATCTCTTTAACTTTAGTTAACCTTAACTCGTCAACTAACGAAGTTAAGTTGCTACTTGATCCATAAATCCCACTAACTTAAACCATAGTTAGGCTTAACTAACTCTCATGGTTAACTAACTCTCATGATTAAGTAACACAAATATCACTTTGACTTGAGTTAACTTTAACTCATTTAATGACTTAAATGCCCTCCTTGAAAATAATACCCCTATACCGATAAAAACTCCGAAAATATTTCGTGATCGTCCAATCATAAAATTGACCATGGAATACTCTAATTAAACTTATTTCCTATCATGAACATGCTTTAGAAAAAATTCTAGGGAACACAATGTAGGCCCGTCCAGAGATAGTGTGCGAGTACATATAGCCTTAGAGGCGTATAAGAACACCAAAGTGAAATTGTAATATTTTTGGGAATTAGCACAGGATGAAAATATGAAATGATAAATTTAGTGAACCGGGTGCGGTACTAGAACAAGGATAAAATTGGAATTGCCATAAGGGATATGAAAATCATAAAATGAGTAGAGATGGGCCATAATAAAAATTCCAAGAGTTGATGTGCAATTTTTGAGAGATTAAGGACTTAATAATAATTAAGTCAAAAATGGGATTATAAAAGGAGACATGAGACAAACTAAAGTCTCATTTTTGTCTCACAAAAGCTAGGGCAAACGTAGGAGAGGAGGAGAAGGGGTGAAAGAAGGAAGAAGAAGGAAGAAGAAGGAGAAGGAGAAGAAGACTAAGCCCAAGAGTATGTTTTTGTCTTGAAATCAAGTGTATTTGGATTTCTAGGCTTTTGGTATGGATGTGGACCTTTATATAGTTTCCATGGTTCTTGGAGTTTTTGATCTAGTTCCTAAAGCTAGGGTTTGAGGTTGTTTTATTGTTGTCTTGATTAGTTGAATTGGTTTTTAAGGAATGGTTGTAAAAAAACAAGGAGAATGTTAGGTTTTTAAAAGGAATTGCTGTCAAAATTTGTAAAACCCCTTGTTTTTGTTTTGGCTATAGATTAAGTTAGAATCATCCAAATGAATTGATTCCAATTGGTAAGAACCATAGCGATAGGGATACAAATGTATAGAAGGGACCAAGAAAATTGGCAGCTCTAAAGCTCCCAAATACGGATGAGCTCGTGTAGCTCACGATTATCTTCTGTTTTGGGTATTGTTGTAGTGTTTTGGGTATTGTTGTAGTATTTTTGCCATAAGTGGGTTTCACTTTCATCTCAAATTAGTGATTCAAAATTTTAGGTAAAATATGCTTCTAGGGGAATAAGTTAGTTGAAGGAAGTGCAGTAAATGTAACCCCAAAGTGCCCGAGTTTTTTCCAAGTGGAGCCTTATGGCGATTACATTTTGCCAATTTGAGTAATCTAGATATAAAAAATACAATAACTTGAGTTTGGTGATCCAAATTGGGTGATTCCAGTGGAGAGAAACCTTAGAACCATAAGCGTCAAATGAGTGAGAGAAACAATTTCCAATTTATGGAGTTAAGATCGGAAATCAAGGATAACATTAGGTGATTCGGTGAGTTAACCAAATTGGCATCCATATCTTTGTAACTTGTGTTATGGTTGAGGGCCTTAAGTAATTTAAATTTAAAATTTAAAGAGATGTCATTTGGATATATAAAGGACTGATCTGAGTTTCATAATTTTTTAAGACCGTTTGAATAATTTTTTGGGTAATAAAGTCCAGTATTGTTGGAAAAGGTTGTGAAATGAGTGGTTTTTGTTAGGGGCTTTTTAGTGCTGAGGTAATTTGTTCATTTGGATTTATGTGAATGTTGTGTGACCCTAAATTGACTGCGTGTAAGAATACGTTAAGTTTTACGCTATCTGTGACGATTATCGTTCAGAGTATTCGGTTGAGTGTGTAGGCTAAAAGCAAAGGCGGGAAAGTAGTGAGTTGTGCTCAAGTTCGGGAAGCAAAGGGTGAGAGTGTTCTAAACCTATTTTTCAAATACTAGTGTATTGTGTATAAACTGTTACACTGGTATTTAATGGTTTTAATTGTAAACCATGTTTAAAGCAAGCAATGAGTTTTTAAGCAAACAAAAATGGTTTTGATTTAAACCATATGTGAAAAGCAAACAAGTAATGGTTTTGATGTAATCAACCATTACTTTTATAAAGCAACCAACGTGGTTTTGAATTATAAACCATATTTCAAAGAAGCAAGCAAGCAAACAAAAGTCTATTTTGTAAAATAGGCCTAACCAAAAATCCTAGTCTTCACGGCAAGCATACCCGGTCGGAGGTATTCGTGCGTCTTGCGGTGGTGTTAGGATATCATACATGCATTTTAGATTTGCCTGGTCGGCAAACTTAGATCATACATCATGCATTTAAAGGAGACCGTGGCACGTACTGGAGTATATAGGGTTAGAGCTCTAACTAAATTATGGTGATGGGACCAGTCAATTCCACCATATTTCTGCAGGAGAGGAAAATGTGACGTGGGCATGGCCCTTCCACCTAGGTGATGAAGGATGAGTCCTTCCCGCAGAGCACCGGTGATGCCTGAGCTCCGTGTTCACTAAGTCACGACAAGCGGGGAAAGGCCTCCAGGTGGTTGATGATTTATAAGAATGTTTTATACGAGTTTTGAAAAAAATCAACCAACGGTGCAGTTCGAGCCCGGGGCTCCGTGTTTGTTTAAAGCAAGCGGTTGAGCAGGGCTCCCATTTTATTTCAAAACCAGCGGTTGAGCCCTGAAGCTCCGTTTATATTTTAAAGCAAGCGGTTGAGCCCGAGCTCAGTTTTTATTTTGAAACAAGCGGTTGAGCCCAGCTCCGTGTTTGAAAAGTTTTATAAGCTTTTAAAGCAAGGTTTATGGTTTTGGAAACTTTAAAGCAAGATAAAGAAAGCAAACAAGAGATTTTTTGAAAAGTTTTGTAAACTTTCAAAGCGACAAATATCGAAAGTTTTGGAAACTTTTTTAAGGCAAGAGCAAAGTAAGCGAGCAAGCAAAAGCAAGTATGAAGCGTTTTAGAAACTTTTAAAGCGAAAGCAAACGAATTTTTGGAAAATATCTTGTAAAAGAGAGAGTTTACCGTTTTGAGATATTTTCGAAAAAGAAATCCTTTTATAAAGCATACACTCATTGAGCTCATTTAGCTCATTATTTTCTGTTTAAAAAACTATTTTCAGTCTGGGCGCCGGTTGTGAAGCGGTTAAGTTCTCGACTTATGTATTTGTGCTATATTAATACTATTTTGTGTAAGGAAATACTTTGAATTTGTATAAAGGAATATATGTATGTACATAAGGTGGTTTTGTGAAAATGTGTGGAGCTTGAGGCTCTTTTGAAATAATGTTGTTGGTTGCCATATTTGAAATAGTGTAAATTGTATCTGAGTTTGGGACATGTTCTATATCACATTGTTATCTTTGCCGAAATTTACTCAAATCATATGTTAGAAGAAAAAAAAAAATTTATCTGAGATTGGAAGCAAGCAATACGGCCGGCTTCATAGGATTTTCTAGTCGTTAGGGTAGCGGTTGGGGATTTGCAGTAGATTGGCCATTTTTTACCCGATAGTAAGGGGTGGGGGTGTGTCATACAAGGAATATTTTTAAAACTATTTCGTAAAAAGGGCATTTTCATCATAAATCGTCGAACGCTTCAAAAACCCCTTAAACGAATTCCGTTTTAATCTGTTTCAGTTTCTTTAGACTCAATACATTATTCTAAACATTTTCAATTTTCGGGGCTCGTTTTTCGACAATTACTATTCGTTTGACCATTTCAATGAAACACATAACTGATCGAAAGAAATTTACTATTCATGGAAATAGTAAATTCAAGGTGTTACAATATATTTCCTTTTTCTACCTAAATGATGGAAAATGAGCATATATAATTAATCTCCACAAGAAAACCCTCATAATTTATGTACCATTTGGGAGGTATGAGTGTTTTATTAATGTATATATGTTTTATATATGATGATGTATGCATGACCCTTATGGTAGGGAAAGGGAGACATAATTTTTTTCTAATTAAACTTCTGAATTTGGAATATTAGATGGCTAACAAGCAAGAGATGGTGGAAGACATTAATATCAAGGCATTTTGGGTAATGGACACAAGGTTTTGATTCGAGTGGAAAGAAAAAAAACCCATATATCTCAAAGGATATATATATATATATATATATATATATATATATATATATACTATATATATATATATATATATGATGACGATACTTTTCAACCATAAGCGGGAACTGGAGCATCTTTGGGATAAGAGTTGAGTTTGATCAGCTAACTGGACATTGGGCTCCTTTGCAAAAACAAGAAACAAAAAGGATCGACGGGGGTTCGCCCGTTGCCTCTTCGATGCCTAAGTCAGTTCTTTCTGGTGGAAGAGAAGATCAATTGCTTAGGGAATGAAGTTTTGTGCGTATGTCCGCGTACCTTTCAACTTCTTTGGATAGCTGGTATTTTATAATGGATGATCTATGATAACTTTCCTAGTTGGATGATGACCACAGAATAGTAAGCTTTCCTTGTTGGAGGATGATCGATATTCCTCCCATTGGGTGGGAGAGATTTTCTTTCCCTTATCATAAAGCCCGATTAATAAGGGCAATTAATAGGCAATAGACAGGAAAGATTCTACTTTCTGATTGGTGGGGTGGGTATTTTTCTTCTATCACAGGATTCCTTGGGCTACTAGTCTTTTAATGGGGCGAGTTGGGCCCTTGTTTCGGGCTTGCATTTAGGGGATACCATTAAGGGCCTATCGCTAGTACTGGGCCCGCTTTTTAATCCTAAAGTTTGGGCATGCGCCTTGGGCCCGCACGCCTATTATTTTAAACCCCATCAATTGCCCCCCAGCCTTTGACTAAAGCGAGCGTAGGCAAGGGTTGTATCGCTTCTAGGATCAGGTGTGATACCCACGTGGCTACTTAGGAAGGGCTTGATTAGGGCTTTGTCACCATCCAACGTCTTGTGATAATGATGGCTTCTCGATTTTCACGTTTATTTTGGCTGTGGCTCTTAGCTTCCTTAAAAACGTCCCCTGACCATTTGCACTTTGTTCCCCTGTTCTTGAAGCTTTTCTGCCTCTTTAAGTTTGGGCTTCCTTTTTCCTTGAATTTTGTCCAACTATCATTCAAGACTGCTTTTGGTGGTCCCTGATATCTCGCTTGGGGTTGGTGTCTCTCTTCTTGTTTCTGGACTTGGTACGTCTTTTCTTCTCCTTTGTCTTTTTAGTTTCGAAGTCTTGCGAGGCTCTAGGGCTTGCTCGGTTGGGGTTCAGCATTTTCTTCTCATTTTTTCTTTCTTAGCCCTATGTATCTCCATGGGTCCCGGTCGCTCTTCTATTTTGCGCATAGGGAGTAATCCTGCTGAGGCGTCTAGTTCAGGGCAGACTGGTGGCGAGTCGGCGATTTAATTTGTGGTGGTTCCGCCGGGGTTGCCCCGGGGAACCTCCTTTCCCCTTGGATAAGGGCAAGGGAAAAGTTAATGAAATTCGATATCCTAACGGCTTTGAATATTTAAGGGCTGCCATACAGAATGCTGAGGTCGTGGGCCCCAGTCGGGTCGAACCTTTATATGGTGAGATCTTTGCGACCCGGTATGGGCCGCAGTTTGGGATCCAGGTTTGGTGACCTGACGTGCTGACCACCTCGTCGTCGAGTGCCCCGAGATGGTGTCGCTTTTGAGGTGGCGTTCGAGAATGGCCTCGAGCACCCTTTGCACCCTTTTATAAAAGGGTTTTGCAACATTTCAATGTTTGCCCTTCTTAGCTTTCCCCCGACTTACGGGGTGTTCGGTGGGGCCCGTTGGTCGTTTTTAGGGATAGAGGAAGCGGCGTTCCCGAGCGCTAACCTGCTCTTACATAACCCCAGGCGTAAGGAGGCCGTGAAACTTTCTTTATCTCAGCGCTCAGTGCCAAGTTGATTATTTCGGACCTTCCATCTTGCCCACCGCAATCTTGGAAGGAACATTATTTCTTTATTCGATGTAGTCATTGGGAGTACAATCCCTTTGATCGAGAGGACACACTTGGCGTTCTTGCTGTTTGGACTACCCCCGAGAACTTACGTGAGCTCTCCTTCGCTCTGGTTTGTCCTGGTTTTCAAAGGTCATAGGATATTTCTGACATTGCTGATCGCGGGGCTTAGCGATCTCGATCTGAAGACGGAGAAGCGGAAGGCGATGAGTGTGCCCGCGTGCCTATTCCGAGCTCATTAGGTCGGATATTCCTAGATCGTTTAGTGCGAGGCCCGCCCGACTTCCTTTCTGGTTTCTCTCTCCGTCATGGGCCTCCTATCTCTAGGTCTTCTTCACATACATTTGAGCCTGTCGAAGCTACGGGGGGAGAGCTTGGTCCCAGAGGTGTTGAGAGGGCGTGAAACGAGGGGAAACCTCAGGCTCGCCCGGGAGAGTGCTGCCCCCGCTCGGGAGTAAGATTTTAAAGGTGGGAGCCTCTTTCTGCATGTCGTCTGTCGAGTACGGAGACTCTTCGGGGAGGGCGACTGAGCCCCCGTTGGAGGTTCTTCCTATTTTGGTTTGGAGTCTCACGTTGCGGGGCGCCGCGCCCCATCCTGCAATGCCGGATGAGGAGACAAGGAATCGTGATCGCTTTGAGGCTGTCGGGGACGAGGACTCTCTGCTTTCTTATGCGAAGCTTGCTACTGGGGCTGTTTCCTCCATCCTGCATGACTTCGACCTCAAGAAGGTGAATACCTTGCCCGTTGAGGAGGATTTGGCTCTTTTACTTCAGGGAACCGCCTCTGTATGTCCAAGTGCTTTTGTCGATCTTTTTCTTTACTGTTTCAGTTCGGTTAGCTGACTTTTTGCTTGTTTTTTTTTTTGGAGGGTGGCTACTTATCTGAAGGCAGCGGAGCCCGACCTTGCGAAAGAACTCCCGCCCGAGCGTGAGAATCTTACAAGGCTAAGGTTGCTACCCTGACCTCCGAGAGGGTTGGTCTTCAAGCCCAGATAAGGGACCTGACTGAGGAAGTCGTGAAGCACAGGTCTGACCTGAAGCATGCTTTGGTGGCGAGGGCACGGGCCGAGGATAAAGAAAAGGAGGCCCGGAAGGACGCGAAGGTCACAAAAGATGAGCTGCGACTGGCCAGGGAGGAGTTGCAGGCCGTCAAGGGTGACCTGTGGGCCAAGATAGTGGCCTTGGAGCTAGCCCGCAAGAACACGGAGGTAGGTAACTGCGTGGAACCTTGTGGAGGAGAAATTTGGGCCCGACGGATGGACCTTGCGAGGCCCGGCTGACGGTCGGACGAAGTGATAGCAAAAGCTTAAAGACGGGGCTGCTGATGGGCTTCGGGTGGCTTACACTTTCAACGTCGGGCTTCCCGAGCTTTCCCGGACCTAGAGTTCAACATCCGGCTTTGATGGGGAGGTTGAAGAATGCAGCCCGGTGGGTTGATGCCGGGCACGAGGGTGTTTTGGGGGCCCACAATCGTGCTCCGTGTAGCGTCCCTCGGGTTCCTTCGGGGGCTAGCCCTTCTGCCTCTCCTGCTGGGGCTCAGCCTTTTGACTCCTTTACTTCCCCAAGTCGGGGCCCGACGTCAGGCGTCTAGGCTCTTTTTTTTTTTTTAATCCTTAACGTATCCTGGCGCTGAGCCTTGGTTTTTTGTATTGCTTATGATCTTGACTCTTTGTTGAAATACCAAGATTCATTGATTAATTTCTTCGCTCCTTTTCTTGCTTCGTCGATTTGAGCTGCTTGGTTCCCAGGCCACGAGGTCTTCCTTGAGCAGTTACGCTCCGCAACCTGAGCTACTAGGCTCTTGGGCGCTAAGTGTGGACCATTACCCAATCCACGGGCCGGCGCGACTCGCTTTTAAATGGAAGGAAAAAATGTGGATTGATTTTCGAATTTTAGAAAATCCGTCCTCGAGGAGGACAGTTTTTCTTTGGAGTCGCCACTTACTTTTTGTTGTTATTTTATAAAGGGGAAAACCAAGTAGAGCAAAAACGATGACTCAGTATGGAAAAAGCGGTCTGCGAAAACTAGATTTCTGGGTCCGGGGGTCAGATTACCTATCGGGAAGGTACCTCATATGAGGTAGCACCCCTCTAGGCCCGGAACTCGGTCTCTACTAGTGAATTGGGTATGTAGGAGCATATGGGTCACAGATCAGATAGTCTCCTAGGCTAAACCTCCTGACTTGGATCCCGAACAACCCTAATTGGTATCTAGCATGCTTAAAACACTCAACCAAAAGGGCAAATGGCGCGTACACAACGGTCCACGGCCACGAGCTACATCAAGGTTAGCCAAAAAAACATAGCAAGCATGTGACACCCAAACATAAGGCATCTATGTGAAATTCATTACCCGCATTAAAGCACGTACACATTGGTCCCTAGCAGTGGCGCATAAGAGGAGTCGATAAAAAAACTCAAATGAATCACAAATGTCAATCCAAACACCATGCATATGAATACAAATACTAACGCCTAACTGTACCCGGGGTCCCTAGCCATACACAGGGGAATAGGTAGGGTAAATATTACATCATACATCTTCCATTTAAAATCGAAATATTGGATCCCGTACCGAAGAAAGGAAGCGGTGAAAGGAGGTAAAGTGGTTTGCTTACTTACCACTTTATATTCCCTTTAAAATCCCACAAACCAAACCATACTTACAAATCCCACGTGCCCACTAACCCACTTTGTTCAAGCGGCGAACTTAGACCTAAGTCAACTGCGGGTCGTTAGGCGACTAAGACTACACACCATAATAGATTCGGAATTTGAAACGCATGCTAAAATAGGGCTGCCCATGGCATCTTGCACGAACCGGTTGAATGCGGGTTTTCCAACAAATCCAAACGATTGAGAAAAATTCTGAAACTTGTCAAAACATCCTTCACAGACTCAGGAATCTAATAAAATGAAGCCGGAGGTGCAATTCCAAATCCGAATGACGAAGCAATACAAACAAAGCAAAGTACCTAAAGCTGCCGTTCGAGAAAACCTAACCCAATGAACCGCTGGTTGGTTTTCCCCAACCAGTCCAGATGGTTGAAAAGATTTCAAAACTTTCGAACTTCCTTAGAAAGTCAGGAATTCAAAAAAGATAAACGGAGTGCAATTCCGACTCGAAGGGCGAGAACCGACACAAGCGAAGCAAACTACCCAAACTACCATTCCAGCAAACTGAATTCAATGAACCGGCTAATCTGGTTCTCAACCAGTTCAGAAGGTTGAAGAGAGGCTCTAAAAATTTTTTCAGACCCTTTCTCAAGGAAGTAATAAATCAAAAAAACAAACCAAGAGTATAAAGCAGAACTTCCGGAATGACTGAGAGCCCAGGCACAAACAGCGCCAAAGACCCGAATCTTTGTTTCCAGCGAGAAGCTAGATTCGATGAACCGGCTAATCTGGTTTCCCAACCAGTTCAGCGGTTTGAAGACTCTAAAAATTTTCACAAGCTTCCTAAAGGAGTCATAAAAACAAAAAACAAACCAAGTAGAAAACCAACTCCGAATGACTGAGAGCCGACCTGAAAGCGGCGCCAAAGACCCGAACTCTTTGTTTCCCAGCGAACTGAATTCAGTGAACCGACTAATCTGGTTTCCCAACCAGTTCAGCCGGTTGCGGGAGGCTCTCAAAATTTTTCAGAACCCTCCTAAAATAGTCAGGAATCTAAAAAAACAAACGGTGATCGATTCTCAGCTCGGATGGTGAAACCAGCAAAACAAAACGACTACCCGAACTTCTTGGATTCCTGCAAACCTAACCTAAATGAACCGACTGATCTGGTATTCAAACCAGTCCATATCGTTGAGAGAGGCTCTTAAAATTTGTCACAAACTTCCTAAAAGAGTCAGGAATCTAACAAGATAAACGGTGATTGATTCTCAGCTCTGATGAGTGAGAACCAACCAAAACAAACCAAACTCCCCAAACTGCCATTCCTGCAAACCTAACCTAATGAACCGAATAATCTGGTTTCCCAACCAGTCCATACCATTGAGAGAGGCTCTCAAAATTTGTAACAAACTTCCTAAAAGAGTCAGGAATCTAACAAGATAAGCGGTGAATGATTCTCAGCTCGGATGAGTGAGAACCAACCAAAACAAACCAAACTCCCCAAACTGCCATTCCTGCAAACCTAACCTAATGAACCGACTAATCTGGTTTCCCAACTGACCATACCATTGAGAGGAAGCTCTCAAAATTTTCAGAAACTTTATAAAGAGTGAGGAATCTAAAAAAATAAACGGTGATCAATTCTCCGCTCCGGATAAGTGAGAACCAACCAAAATATTAAACTACCCAAACTGCCATTCCTGCAAACCTAACCTAATGAACCGACTAATCTGGTTTTCCAACCAGTCCATACCATTGATAGAGGCTCTCAAAATTTGTCAAAAACTCCCTAAAAGAGGCAGGAATCTAACAAGATAATTGGTGATTGATTCTCAGCTCGGATGAGTGAGAACCAACCAAAACAAACCAAACTCCCCAAACTGCCATTCCTGCAAACCTAACCTAATGAACCGACTAATCTGGTTTCCCAACCAGTCCATACCATTGAGAGAGGCTCTCAAAATTTTCAGAAACTTCCTAAAAGAGTCAGGAATCTAAAAAAATAAACGGTGATCGATTCTCAGCTTGGATGAGTGAGAACCAACCAAAATAAACCAAACTACCAAAACTGCCATTCCTGCAAACCTAACCTAATGAACCGAATAATCTGGTTTCCCAACCAGTCCATACCATTGAGAGAGGCTCTCAAAATTTTTAGAAACTTCTAAAAGAGTAGGAATCTAAAAGAATAAACGGTGATAGATTCTCAGCTCTGATGAGTGAGAACCAACCAAAACAAACCAAACTCCTCAAACTGCCATTCCTGCAAACCTAACCTAATGAACCGACTAATCTGGTTTCCCAACCAGTCCATACCATTGAGAGAGGCTCTTAAAATTTGTAAGAAACTTCCTAAAAGAGTCAGGAATCTAAAAAAATAAGCGGTGATCGATTCAGCTCGGATGTGAACCAACCAAATAAACCAAACTACAAAACTGCCATTCCGCAAACCTAACCTAATGAACCGACTAATCTGGTTTCCCAACAGTCCATACCATTTAGAGGAGCTCTCAAAATTTTCTAAACTCCTAAAGTGAGAATCCTAACAAGATAAGCGGTGATTGATTCTCAGCTCGGATGGTGAGAACCAACCAAAATAAACCAAACTACCCAAACTGCCCAGCAGAAACTGTTAGGCAAACTTTACGTATGAGGCGTGAAAACCGGCTCAAATAGTTAGGAGAAACCTCAAATTTGATCAGAATGTCTATTAAAGAATATAATTGGAGCGGGATATATTTCTTACCTCTTCCACAAAGCGCAGAAAGAAACCAAGCTAAGCATCCAAGCCGAATCAGCAAACGTGCGTTTGAGCCCGGAAAAATGTCCCTTCCAAGATCCCCTTCCACTTTGATCTTTCTCCCCTTTATTCCTGATTCTCACCTCAGCATCTGAACCTACCTGGTGTTTTCCACGCAAGCTTTGGAAAGGGCCCCAATCAGTCTTGAAACAGCTTCCCTAGCTGCTCCTCTCCCTTATTTCCCATGCAAAGCTGAATCTCTTAAGATTTCAGCTTGCTTCACCCTAAGTATCCACATGGATTCATGGTGGGCTGCATGTAACAATCAAGGCCCAAAATGGACCCTATTACTGCCCATGGTCGGCTTGAGCTTATGGGCCTGGCCATATACGATTTGGGCTCCAAAATCACAAAAAGCAGCGCTCCACACACAAGCTAGCCCGGCTTCTTAGGTTGAACCAGCTACCAACCAGTTCATCCGGTTGAGGAAGAAATATGAAAATTTTATATAATGTTTCCTGAAGAATAAGAGACCAACAAAAAGCGGTGCACCATTCCAAAGTCCGGATGGGGAGATATAGTCGAAACAAGGAAGGAGTGCTCACAAAATCACCCAAAAAAGCAGTGTTGTATCGTATTGCCACGATGAACCCAGAATAATGGAGTTAGTCAAGCGGTTGTAAAGTGTAATTTTAACAAAAACCTCCTTGGCAAATAAGAATTCCAACAAAACAAACAGTGAACAATTATGAGTTCGGATAAAGAGATATGATGAAACAAGCTCAAGTGCTCTGAATTTGACATACTCTAATAAACTTTGATTGAGCTAAAACCTCGGGGGCCCCACTTGCTTCTATATACGTTGCTGATAACTAAAAAATAAGCCATGATGACACTCTAAAGTAGACTACATACGCACTCAACGGACCACATACAGAAGCCCACGAGGCTCGAGAGACAGAGACTAAACCTAAAGGGCCCTAATGGTGTTATATGAGAGCGATGGGTGAGTGCTTGTGACACCATAGGATAAATCACAGTGTTGAAATGAGTGAGGTCTACAAATATGCCCCTCTTCGAGTAGAGTGAATGAGCAGTGAATCGTGGGTCGCAGTGCAAGCGATGCAAGAGTGAAATGAACTCTAGTGAAGAACCCAGATGACCAATAATTTTGTCCCCTTACTTGAAATCTGAAGACTAACGGAACAAAGTCACTTTCAGATTGAAGGACTTAAAGAAAACTAGGCACAATGCAATGAGATGAGTGATCGGGCACAATACCGAGGAAAAGATAATGAAATCCGGGCGTCTTGGGAAGGTAGGATCAGGGATGATGCCCAGAAGGTGGAAATCCCGGGTGAGTGGGAAGGGGATCGGGCGAAGTCTGAAATGGGATCGGGCGTACCGAAATAATGGGATCTTGGTGAGTACCCGGAAATGTGGGATGCAGGCGATCTGCAGGAAGGTAACATCCGGGTGAGTGGAAAGGTAGGATCGGTGATCTTGAAAATGTGGGATGCGGGCGAAATCTTTGGAAATGTGGGATCGGGCGAGTACCGGAAATGTGGGATCGAGGCGAAGTGGAAAAGGGCTCTTTTATCCGGTGAGTACCAGGAAGGTAGGATCAGGCTGATGCGGAAATGTAGGATCTGGGCGAGTACTGGAAATGTGGGATATGGGCGAGTACCGAGAATGTGGATCGAGGGCGAGTGCAGGAGGTAACATCAGTTGATCTCGGGAAGGTAGGATCCGGTGATCTTGGAAATGTAGGATCGGGGTGATCTTAGAAATGTGGGATCTGGTAGTCTTAGGAAATGTGGGACTGGTAGTACCGAAATGTGGGATCGGCTAGTCTGAGAACAACTGCATCAAGTTGAGTGCCGAAAAAGGTGGGATCAATGATCTTGGAAATGTGGGATCTGGTAGTGCCGGTAATGGGATCTGGTAGTGCAGTGTGGGATCAGAGTCTGGAAGGTAACATCGGTGAGATGGGAAAGGTAGGATCCCGGTGATGCCCGGAAATGGGATGCGGGGCGAGTACGAAATGTGGGATGCGAAGGCGAGTGCAGGAAAGGTGGGATCGGCCCAGTCTTGGAAATGGGATGCGGGGCGATGCGGAAGAAAATGTGGGATGCGGGCGAGTACGAGAAATGTGGAGGTTCAGGTAGTCAGGAAGGTAACATCCAGTTAGTCTGGGAAGGTAGGATCCGAGCAAGTATCGGAGGAAGGTAGATCCGAGAAGTCTTAGGAAGGTGGGATCAGGTATCGGAGAAGGTAAAATGCGGGTGAGAGTCTGGGAAAAAAGAAATGCAGGTGAGTCTGGGAGAAGAGCCGGATGAATGCAGGAGAAGGATCGGAGGGTTAGAATCCGAGGGCAAGTGGGAGAACCACCAGTTAAAGGGATAGGGGATGCCAAAACTAAGGCTCTGGGACGAACTAAGGCGAGATGGGGATGACCTAAAAGCGAAACTTTACAGAGCATAATGGGGAAACTTAGGATGTAACCGTTGAGATACTGACCTTGATGACGAAAGGGTATGCCCCAGTGTGACGTCAGAAAGTGCCACAAATGATAAGCGAGAAACCAAGAACTTAATAACAAGACGAAAATAAAGGGGTATGCCCTTGTAGGACAATCTCACAAATGTGACCA
Organism: Tetrastigma voinierianum; assembly: GCA_016808115.1. Taxonomy (NCBI): domain Eukaryota; kingdom Viridiplantae; phylum Streptophyta; class Magnoliopsida; order Vitales; family Vitaceae; genus Tetrastigma; species Tetrastigma voinierianum. The sequence goes on from JAEQBH010008214.1 coordinate 90,293, forward strand.
AGGGTGAAAGAAGGGTTATGCCTCGGTCTAGGAGTATCGCGCCATGTAAATCCTACGTAAGCGCACATGCGGTCAAAGTCGGAAGGCGAAACATCCACGATCACTCATTCGTGAAAAAAAATCAATCATTTCATTCCATAAGACTAATATAAGGTATGCCCCAGTGTGCACATCTGATATGCAAGTGCCTTGATGAAAAAAAACTCTGAAATAAATTTCTGAAGAACCAATCGTTTGAACAAGCGAACAAGACAACATATGGGGTGTGAGCCAGTGTGCACCCCTATTGAGTTGACGAATATGAGAGAATCTTACCCTAGGCTAGCCCTTATAAGCACTCTGTTGTATGAAGAAACCCAGCTGCATGTGGAGTACACTCAAACTTTGATGCCAAAATATCTCTAGGTGAAATGGGATGCCAATGTACATGCGTACGAGCGATGCGACATGAAGGATGGGGGGTATGCGGTGTGAGCGATGTCGAAAACATTAAGCTAATGGGCTATCCATGGTCCCGACTCTCTGTATCATCTATATCTGATCATGGACCTGAGGCAAGCAAACTAAATGGAGAAGCAATATGTGACCCTCACGATACTTCCGAAACGAGAGATTTATCGACATCCGTACTTTCAATCCATTAGATAGAACACGTCCATATAAAAATGCCGAAGCTTGAACCACGAGATCTCATGGTCTCGGGGTGGTCTTGCGACTTGGACGTAATGTAGGCCCGGGGGTGAAAGGTGAATGACATGATGGGAAACAAAGGCCCAAATACCCGATAAATGCGCCCAAACCCTTGTGCGTGATCTCAAATATGAGTCGTGCAGTAATGTTTCAGCGATCCAGATGAACAATGTGAAATGACAAGTGAAGTGCACCAAAGGACACATCGCTTAAGAAGCGAGCGATGATCAATAAGAGTAGAAGAAGGTGAAAGTGATAAGAGCGATGAATGGATAAAAGAAAAAAAAGGAAGAAGCAATTTGGGATACAAATGTGGCAATGTGTGGCTTGACGACGAGCAATTCGTCCCGAAAGTCAGTGAAGCAAGTCGCACTATAAGATGGGAGTGGTGATGCAGGTAATGATCCAGGGACCTAGTGTGAAGCAACCCAAACCTCATACCCAATGTGTTACCCAAATCCATAGAGAAAGATCACACAATGCTTTCCTTTCGACCCTCGGAGGAATAATAAATCTCAAACCTAAATGAGTAACGAATATCAAACAAACACACTTTTTTTTTTTTTTTTTTTGCTTTGTTTTTGTTTTTTTGTTTTTTTTTTTTTGTTTTTTTGTTTTGTTTTTGCGCGGGAACAACCAAATAGGCTGAATGCCACACTAACCGCAATCCAGCCAGAAAGAACCTCGAGCCTAAGCCCCGAATGGTCCCCTCGGCCTAAGAATCGGATCAAAACCTATAGGCGGAATGAAGGGTGTGACAAACATTGTGGCTACGGGATGAGAAGCATGTCATCATCATACAAAAGGAGATAAAAGAAACTAGACTCAAGATAGATGGTATGAAGATGCCAAATAGAAGAAAGAAGCGAGCAATGATACGAAAGAACAAGCGAAGAATGTCCATGATGCTCATAATGCTCACATATCGAATAATAAATGAAAAGCGAGAGGGCCCCGACCTAGGTCAAAAAGTATGCAAGAAATTTGAATGAAAGAATAGGCGCAATAAACCGCGTGAGGCTGAAAATTGCTTGATAGGATATATCGATGTATGGGTGTGTAATAGGGAATATGTTTACTCAAAATGATGGCCACCATCCTCCAACCATGATCTCGGCGTAAAACCTCTCCGGTGATCCACATTGGCGGCTCTGTAGGCGATTTCCGTCTAAGTGCGTCGGCGGTACGCTCCCTCTTGAGTCGGATCTCGGATGACATAAGGCCCCGCTCGATTCGGTCTAAGCTTTCCTCCCAGGGTCGTTGATCAATCCCGGAGGACCTTGAAGACTAGGTAAGCCTTTTGAAATTTCCTAGGCACGACCCTTTCTAAATCTGAGTCATTTTCCTCACGATAGACTGAACATGATGCAGCGACCCTCGATCTCTTCTACTTTAAAGGTTGAGCTGATCATAACGGGGTGAACCCACTTTGGTCTCGGATATCGATAACTCTAATGCTATTCTCAAGGATCTGTCTCGATTTCAACGGGCGACCTTTGCCTCCATGCCATATACCAAAGAGTAAGGTGTAGCCCGGTTGAGAGATGCGAAAAGATGTCACGATAAGCCCACAATGCGAAGGGCTTCTCGACCAATCCACAGAAGTATCAGCCATCTTTCTCGAAATCCCTCTTGATATTCTTATTGGCGGCCTCCTTTGCCCCATTAGTCGTGGCCTATATGCGGATGATCGATGATCTTGAATACCATACTCTTGGACCCGGTCAATATCCACTTCGCCTGCGAAATGCGCTCCTGTTGAGATCAACTCATGGGGGACCCCATATCGATAGATAATGTGTGATCATATGAACTTGGCCACCTTGGCCGTTGTCAATCCGACATAAGTAGCTTCCACCAGCCCAGTGAAATAATCAATAGCCACTAGGATGTACTCATGTCCACTAGAGACTTGGGTGAGATCTTCCCAATAATATCAATGCGCCATGCGAAAGCGGCGAGGGATGTAAGTGCATGCAACTCAAAAGGTGGCACGTGTATCAAGTCTCCGTGCATTTGACACTTGAGACATCTCTGTACTAACTGGCAACAATCTGTCTCTATAGTCAACCAAAAGTAACCAGTCCTCATGATCTTGCGCGCTAGCATGTGGCCTCCAGTAGTAATGGGCCTGATTTCCGACATGAACCTCTCTCGTGCCGATTTGCGGGCGCGGTCGGACATAATAATAACGGGCTATCGGGTGATCTCTATAAAGGGCATCAGCAAATAACAAATCTGTTGGCCAAATGTCAATGCTCTTTTATCCTTAGGTGTGGGCACATTTTGGGGTAAACGCCACATGGCGGCTTGATAAATATCATGATACCATGGTAACTCATCCACGATTCTGATATCTCAGTCAAGCAGCGATGGCGGGTGCGAACCTGGTCTCCAATCATCAATGGTGCATAGTCACTCATTAGGAATCTCAACCACGAAGCTAAGGTGGCAATGCATTATGGCTTGATTCTCTGCCCTAAGCGAGATGTATATATCTTAACTCATCAAATCACACGGCTTGACGGTAGGTCTAAGTAAGCATGGTAGGGCTTCAACTTCTCATCTCGAGTCCTCCGGATAACTTGGAGTGTATAACTAAATTGGAATCCCGAAACATTGGATCTCAAGCTGTCTAATACCAAGATCCGGCGCAGTCTACAGGCGCGTAATGCAAACCTCATACTCAACTATATATTATTCGATCAGCCGGTGATGATCGAGAAAATACTAATCGGCCCGATCACGGGAATGTGATCACCACAATGGTGATACGATAGATACCAATACCAAGCCCGGTGATTGGCGGCACCATCGAAATACAATTACCATCCTATAATGCTGGTCATTGAAACAAATTGCTCATCAGGAAAATCATCGTCAATCGATCTATCATCGGATGCAGAAAGAAGCGAATGATGCGCATGATGCTTCCTTTTCTGGAGTTTTGTGTCACATCTTGAGATATCAAACTACGTCAATAGAACCAACCATCTCTTGAGCCTACCCGGTCGAGCAATTCGGTCGAACAAATATCTCAATGGATCAATCGTGAGACCAAAGTATGGAATACTACGTCACATAGTGCCTAAGTCTTACGGTGGCCCCGAATAACGCTAAGCAGTGCTCGATCATAAGGTATTTGCACTCGTATTCCGGCGTCTCACTTAGATAATAAATGGCTCAGCTCCTTTCTGAATCATCGACTGAGCTAACATGCATCCCCAGCTATATCGGCCCGGCAAATATAGAAGCGAGTGACCGGTGTGGGAGACAGCCCAAAATTGAGGGAGAAAGTAAACACTGTAATCTTCTCAAAAAGCAGTTGCGATCATCATTCAAGCAGTATTTAGTTCTTCCCTCGAGAGAGCGAAAGATAGGCTCGCATATGTCTGTTAGTCTAGCAATGAAACGATTGATGTATTGTAGTCTGCCTAAAAAGCCTCTGATCTCTTTCTCAGTCTTCGGAGCTAGCATGTCAAGTATGGCCTTGGTCTTTTCTGGATCAACCTCTATACCACGCTCACTAACAATGTGACCTAGCAATTTCCCAGAAGTTACCCCAAAGGTGCACTTCTTGGGATTCAATCTCAATCTGAATTGTCTGATCCTCTCAAAGAATCTCTGTAAGGCTGCTAAGTGATGCCCTGCCTTGGGATTTCACTATCATGTCATCACGTATACCTCGACATCTTTATGCATCATATCATGGAATAGAGTAGTAGCGGCTCTCTGATAGGTGGCCCCTGCATTTTTCAACCCAAATGGCATAACCCGGTAGCAATAAGTACCCCATTCAGTGATGAAAGAAGTCTTCTCCACATCCTCTGGAGCCATCAAAATCTTATTATAACAAGAAAACCCATCCATGAAGGACAGCATAGGGTGCCCTGCAGTACTATCAACTAACATATCGATGTGTGGGAAGGGAAAATCATCCTTAGGGCTGGCCTTATTCAAATCTCGAAAGTCAACACAAACTCTAACCTTGCCATCCTTTTTAGGAACAGGGACGACATTAGCCAGCCACTCGGGATGCTCGACCCGCGTGAGAAGCTGACATGAGGATTTGTACGAGATTTCTTCCTTAACTGCGGACTCCATCGAGGGTGTAGCCTCCTCAATTTTACAGCAGCGGCTAGCATGTGGCAAAATAGGCGGAGTGATCTTCGAACTACTCAAGTCAGGGGTCAAGACTGGCATGTCCTCATACGACCATGCAAACACATCCAAGTATGACCTGAGCAGGTCAATCAATTTACTCTTCTCATCGGGAGATAGGGAAGAGCCAATCCTAATCTCTCTGGGTTGATCTGGTACACCAAAATCTATAGGCTACGTGCTATCGAGCTTGAGTGTAACTTTCATGTCCTACGTATCGCCAATTGGGTGCCAGTGACCACCTAGTGGGTCATTTGTGTCTCCAGTATCATTAACATTGTATCGTGCTTTGCGGGAGGCGGTGGTGCGTCGAGGAAAATGTTGTGACGCTGGCGAATGCTCGAAAAATACTGTAGCCATTATTACCATCAGAAATGTCATCAAAGCGGGTGACAAACACTCAACAGAAACAGTATCATGAGTAATATCAGTAGCAACAAGCCCATCATCATCAAACTCAAGCATAGAAATTCGAGCACATCAGCGAATCGGGGCGGTGAAACTCCGAGAGGTGGCGGTGTCGATCATGTCCATTGCGTCAGTGCAAGCGTCATAAAGTGTCCATGACATCACAGAATCCAATCATAGAAACTCCAAAACATGTCAAGAGCGAATGGGGCCCACGTGGGGCATTGTATCGAGAAGCGACCGGTCTTAGATCATGTCCATCTCGTCCATGTGTAGGTGTCGAAGAGTCACTCCCTCTGTTTCATCCCCCAAATCCATAGGTAGAATCGCAAATGCAGAGGATCTCTGAGGAAATCACATGGAAAACACACTAGCTCTATCCGGTGATGGGGGTGCAACTGTCACGACCTCGAGTGGCTTGGTGGTCTTAGAATTCAAACAAATACGTCACAAGGTTTGTCTTGAATGCCACGAGATCTCGACCATCTTTGAAACTTGGTCAACTCCCTCTATGCGGGGTGCATACTCTGATCCTCTGGCAAAATAGTCAACCAACTGAAAAGTGTATGGGCGAAGGGGATAATCGAATGGAATGCCAGACATGCGAGGTCTCACTCTCTCTCTACGAAGTCGTTCCATGTGTCGTGCATCATTCGCCGTTGGGATGTAACCCAACCCATAAGATATGTCATGGTCAACTGTAATAGTAAACTCGCGCGGCCCCTGCTGGCGGCGACCCAATCCCAAACCAGGCATATAAGACATGCCTCTCATCATGCTAAGCACCAAAGTGCTACTGTACTGGTCGAATGACATGGGTACCATGTCCCTGCGGTCATCCTCTAGGCTAACAACCTGAACTTCGTCGAATGTAAACCCGGTCAAATGTAGGTCATCCTCATTGTGGCTGATGTTTGCCTTGCTTGGTTGGAGGAGTAATAACATCTCTATCGGCTTTGTATCGTGATGTCGCCCCTCGTGTATGAACTTCACCTTGATGAAGGGAAGATGGTGATAGCGCCCGCCTCATGAATCGAGGCGACCAAGAAGTAGGTTAAGAGATGATTGGATCCTCAAAACCCTAAAGAGTATGGAGTATATGACCCGGTTCCAATCATGACATGTGTGTTGGAGTGTACCCCAGCTTGTCCTACGAGTCGAAGTCATAGCTTTGTGATCTGTGTGGATGGCCCAAAATCGGATGGTGAAAATCCTAAAGCAATAGCAGTAACTAGTGGACAAACGTTTAGGGCGGAGCCGTTGTCCAGCAAGACTGATGGCACCCTTTGACCTGAACAAGCAACATTAATGAATAAGGGACGAACATGGCTTAATCCCTCAGGTGGTAAATCATTGTCAGAAAATGTTATGCATGTAGCCCTATCCGCTGTTAGAAAATGGATCAGTCCCTCGGGGGTGGTAGTAGTGTCAACTTCAATCGATAAGAGCCCTAATCAAACGCATCTCTATGTGTCTTGGATGAGGCAATAAGCTCCAAAGTAAATGCGGGCCACACAGGTGGTGCGCGGTAGGCGTAAAATTTCATCATCTTCCCTGCGGAATCATCTCTAGCATCAATGCCAGCAAAAGGTCTATCAACAGGTGGGGGCTGAGCTACCCTCCCACTCCTTGTAACAATCTGAACATCTCTATGTATTGGCCCATACCCCTCCGGGAACAGAATGAAAGGTGTCATGGGAGGAACATGTTGCAGTATCTGGCCCGATATTCTTTATGCAATGGGGAACATCATGCGGAGTAAATCTAAATGGAATTTGGAGACACAACGACCACTGAGTATATACACACTAAACTACGAGTTTGCATACAAAGGCGGTGGGTGAGGAGCCTCCGTCCCATCCGCCATGAATATCTCATACTCACGAATCTTTCGATCAAATGTACACCCCGAGGGTAGATGCAACTCTAGTGTCATGAGTGGGTAAGCGGGTCTATAGTCCCTTTGCGGGGCGCCCTAAATCAGCCAAACCTTGATCAATCAAGTCTGAATAACATGCTTGGTGCGACCTGATTATGCGTATCATGACCCGGCTCTTTGATGATAAACACCGGTGGTGTCCTTAATCCGGTGGGGTAGAATTTTGTAGTGGTTGTACGGGTGGTAGTGGAATAATCAAACCCCCTTCAACCAATCTTTGAAATGCTCGAGCTCGGTGGCATCACAGTTATTGTAAGCTGCCTAGCCGACCTCATTGGAGGCGATTGCTCTATCTTTAGTGATGATGCTTGTACCATTGGCCTCCCGGGGCGCTGTGTAGCATATGCGGCTGTGGTGGTACGATGTAGGAAAGTAAGGCCCAGCCAGGCTGAAAGAATGGCCCAGTACATCTTGACCCCGCCCTATCATCACAGTAGGAGTGTTTAGCGTCTACGAAACGGAGGGTGGCGTGGGGACGCTGTGTCTACATCATGCCAATGGCTGACATCTGATAGTCTGGGTCCAGGCCACGGCTTCTTCCTTTGAGTCACGGGGAGAAGAGTGCGCCCATAATCCTCTAGATATGCCACCACTCCAATGCCATAGGGCTGAACCAATGATCAAGAGTATGTCGTGGGAAGCCCGTGAGATGCCTAGTAAAGCGGTGGCTAGCGTAATCATCTTGTCTGATCGCGCTCGAGGTCTATCATAATTTGTGCTATCTTCTCCCTCCATCGAGAATAAATGAAATGCCACTTGCTTACCCATTCTTTGTTTTCCCCCTTTGCTTACCACCTTCTGCCTTATTACCCTTCCTTTGTTCTTCTTACTTTTACCTTTTCTTCACCTTGCCTTTTTGACTCAGTCAGGCCTACGCTGAGGTCCTCCCCAACTCCCTCCAGGGATATCGTCCGCTCTGATGATAAGAATGTATCTGATAAACTCTTGTCCCAAATCAGCCCATGTCCTACGGCTCGAGAAGGGTCCAGTGATGCAAACCAACGGCCCGGCGCTACTCGGCGACCAAGAGGAAAAAGCATAATCATCTATGCCTCATCCAGTCTATGCCCGCGCATAACAGTGTTGTATAACTACAAGTGAATACGGGGGCACCCTATCGATTAATACTCTCGATGTCGGCGTGCGGCTTCGGTAGCAAGTACGCCCCTTTGGAAGGTCATCATATCGAGTCCCAACCTATAACTCCATCGCGAAACATGCGAGACCTGATCCTCTGCTCGAAATCCCTATCGATACGGGCACGAGGTGTCATCAATAATCGATGCGGGAGTCCGCAATGAGAATGTGGCATGGTCGGTCGACCATGTAGAACAAAAGCTCCAACTACTTGAAATTTGGAATTGAACTTGGTGGTGGTGGTGAAGGTGGAAGCTGTGTGGTCTGGTACATGCGTAGGTCGGATGATGGTGGTGGTGGTGGAGGTGGGGAAAGTCATGCGGGAATTGCTCCCGAAATTAAGCGATGGTTGGGCCGTGCCCATCGATCTACTGTCCCGGTCGATATAGCATCCCGGAGAGATGCCATGGTATCGGTAATCTCAGATAAATCTGGTCGACAGTAGTGTACTGGGAGTCCATATCTCTATGATTTGATGTCGTTCTAAGCGATTGTGTGGATCTGAATCTCTAACAAGTCTACCTCCGATCCGAATCCAAGCTCGGGAACCCAGGTCGCTCTTAATCAATAATCCTGGAAGAAGTAAAGAGGGCATGTCAGTCCCCATGACTATCAATCCGGAAATCAATCCAGTATGCAATCCAGCAATGAAATCCTCTAACGGAATGAGCTGACATGTGATGTTAGCATCTAATATGATAAATGGCTCCACATGCAGGAGCGAGATCGACAAAGGTAATACCTTAGAGTAGATATGTTTCGAAGCTAACAAGGGAAGCGAGTCCTAAAAGGCTATATGACCGTACCCACAAGGATACACAACCCGAGATCCTAATCAATAATCAATCAACAATCACAAGGACACACTGGCCACGCAAGTATCCATGAAATCTAGCGCAGGGCTATACAGGTCTTCATTGCTCGGACATCCGTCATCTCCATAGTGCTCCCATACATCGATATAGCCCTTATGCTAGACCCTATTCCAAACCCCTAGCTTGGTCGAAGGCAAACAGTTGGGAATGACTCCCAAACAACATAAGCAATCAATGAGGAATAATCGACCAAGACTAGTGATTCAGAAGTAAGGGGATACACCGTGCCCCACAAACCTGGAAACAAATCAAACAATCATGCAAAAGTGAGGGTAGTCATGTAGCAATGTCCGGTCATGCGCAAAAACTATCACATAGTATACACACAAACTAACCATTTATGCCAATCGAAACATATAGCTAGGTACCAAATCAACCATGGGCAAGCCTTGCTAGGTCGACATGTGAACACACAAGCCTGAAACAAACCATGAGTGTATGCGAATACCAACCGGAGTAGAGTGATCATCAGTCATTTGTGTAGCCTAAGTGTCTATTGGTCAATGAACCATGTGCTCCAATATACACAACAAGTTTAAAGCCTTGATCCTCTTATGAAACCAGTGCGGGTTCGATCCCGATCGTCCTTGATTTGTGGACCATTACCCGATCCGCGGTAGCGCTGACTGGAAACTTTTAAATGGAAGGAAAAAATGTGGATTGATTTTGAATTTTAGAAAATCAGTCCTCGGGGGCCCGATTTTCTTTAGGTCGCCCTTACTTTTTGTTGTTATTTTATAAAGGAAAACGGTAAGAACAAAAACGATGACTCGGTATGGAAAAAGCGGTCTGCGAAAACTAGATTTCTGGGTCCGAGGGTCAGATTACCTATCGGGAAGGTACCTCATATGAGGTAGCACCCCTCTAGGCCCGGAACTCGGTCTCTACTAGTGAATTGGGTATGTAGGAGCATATGGGTCACAGATCAGATAGTCTCATAGGCTAAACATACAACTTGGATCGAGCAAACCCTAATTGGTATCTAGAATGCTTAAAGCACTTTCAGCCAAGAATGATAAACGCGTACTGTGGTCCACGGCCTGACTACATCAAAGGTTAGCCAAAAACATAGCAACATGCATGACACCCAAACATAAGGCATCTATGTGAAATTCATTACCTCACATTAAAGCACATACGTGGTCACCCCAGCGAAACGCTGCATGGGAGGTCGGTCAGAAAAACTCAGATGCATCTGGAAATGTCAAAATCCAGACACCGTATGCATGAATACAAATACCAACGCCTAAGCATGTACCCGAGGTCCCTAGCCATGCACAACAGGAATAGGTAGGGTAAATAATACATCATACATCTTGCATTTAAAATCAAATATTGGATCCCATACCCAAAAGAAAGGAAGCAGGCTGAAAGGAGGTAAGTGGTTTGCTTACTTTAGCACATATTCCCTTTAAAATCCCACAAAACCAAACCATACCCACAAATCCCACGGCGCCCACTAACCCACTTTGTTCAGAAAGCCAAAACTGAACTTTTACCTAAAGTCAACTGCCCAGTCCTTGGGCAACTAAGACCACCTTAATAATAGATTCGGGATTTGAAACATGCTAAAATATGGGGGCCCATGAGGCATCTTACTGCTTAGGTTGAATGGGTTTTCAACAAATCAAACGATTGAGAAAAATTTTGAAACTGTCCAAAACATCCCTTCACAGACTCAGGAATCTAATAAAATAGGCAGTGCAATTCCAACTCCGAATGACCAAAACCAATACAAACAAAGCAAAGTACACAAAGCTGATTAGGAAAACCTAACCCGATGAGCGGTACAGTTCGGTTTGCTGCTGACTCAGTCGGATGGTTGAGAAAAGATTTCAAAACTTTCCAGAACCTTCCTTTAGAAAGTCAGGAATTCAAAAAAGATAAGCGAATTACAATTAGACTCCGAATGACCCGAGAACCAACACAAGCGAAACTGACACCCAAACTACCATTCCCGGCCAAAAATGAATTGATAGGCAGTATCTGGTTCTCAACCAGTTCAGACGGTTGAGAGAGGCTCTAAAAATTTTTCAGACCCTTCCTCAAGGAGTAATAAATCCAACAAAACAAACCAAGTATAAAACCAACTCGGAATGGCGAGAGCAGGCACAAACAGCGCAGGCCGAATCTTTTGTTTGTGGCTGAATTCGATGGGCGGCCAATCGGTTTCCCAACCCGGTTCGGCCCGGTTGAGAGAGAACTCTAAAATTTTCACAAAATTCTAAAGGAGTCAAACAAAAAAACAAACCAAGTAGAAAACCAACTCGAATGGCGAGAACCGACACAAACGGCGCGGGCCGAACTCTTGTTTGTGTGGCCAGGGTGAGTGAGCAGGCTAATACGGTTTGCCAACCAGTTCATCTGATGCGAGAGGCTCTCAAATTTTTCAAACCCTCCTAAAATAGTCAGGAATCTAAAACAAACGGTGATCGATTCTCAGCTTGGATAGTGAGAACCAACCAAAAACAAAGCAAACTACCGAGCGCCGTTCTGCAAACCCTAACCTAAATGAGGCAGGCGATCTGGTTTCAAACCGGTCCATCTACGTTGAGAGAGGCTCTCAAAATTTGTAAAAACCTTCCTCAAAGAGTCAGGAATCTAAAAAAATAAATGGTGATTGATTCTCAGCTCGGATGAGTGAGGGCAGCCAAAACAAACCAAACTCCCCAAAGCGCCATTCACCAAAACCTAACCTAATGAACCGACTAATCTTGTTCGGAGTAGAGACCAACCAAAATAAACCAAACTCCCAAACTACCATTCCTGCCAAACCCTAACTAATGAACCGACTAATATGGTTTCCCAACCAGTCCATACCATTGAGAGAGGCTCTCAAAATTTGTCAGAAACTTCCTAAAAGAGGCAGGAATCTAAAAAAATAAATGGTGATCGATTCTCAGCTCGGATGAGTGAGAACCAACCAAAATAAACCAAACTACCCAAACTGCCATTTCTGCAAACCTAACCTAATGAACCGACTAATCTGGTTTCCCAACCAGTCCATACCATTGAGAGAGGCTCTCAAAATTTGTCACAAACTCCTAAGAGTCAGGAATCTAACAAGATAAACGGTGATTGATTCTCAGCTCCGGATGAGTGAGAATAACCAAAACAAACCAAACTCCCCAGACTGCCATTCCTGCAAACCTAACCTAATGAACCGACTAATCTGGTTTTCCAACCTGCCCATACCATTGAGAGAGGCTCTCAAAATTTGTCAGAAACTTCCTAAAAGAGTCAGGAATCTAAAACAATAAACGGTGATCGATTCTCAGCTCGGATGAGTGAGAACCAACCAAAATAAGCCAAACTACCAAAACTGCCATTCCTGCAAACCTAACCTAATGAACCGACTAATCTGGTTTCCCAACAAGTCCATACCATTGAGAGAGGCTCTCAAAATTTTCTAAACTCCTAAAGTCAGGAATCTAACAAGATAGCGGTGATTGATTCTAGGCTCCAGATGAACAAGACCAGCAAAATAAGCCAAACTACCCAAACTGCCCGGCAGAAACTGTTGAGCAGAGCTTTCACGTATGAGCATGAAAACCGGCTCAAATGGTTAAGGAGAAACCTCAAATTGATCAATGTCTATTAAGAATATAGTGGAGCCAGGGTATATATCTTACCTCTTCCACAAAGCGCGAAAAGAAACCAAGCTAAGCATCAAGTGAATCAACAAGCGTCGTTTGAGCAGGAAAAATGTCCTTCAAGATCCCTTTCCACTTTGATCTTTCTCCCCTTTTATACTATTCTCACCTCACCATCTAGACCTACCTGGTGTTTTCCACCTTCAAGCTTTGGAAAGGGCTAATCAGTCTCAGCTGCTTCCCCATTAACTCTCTCCTTATTTCCCATGCAATTTGAATCTCTTAAGATTTCAGCTTGCTTCTCCTAAGTATCCACATGGATTCATAGTGGGCTGCATGCTCAACTAATCCAAGCCCCAAAATGGACCCACAATACTGCCCAGTCGAGCTTGAGCATGGGCCAGAGCCACAATATACGATTTGGGCTCCAATCTAAAAAACAGCGCTCCACACAAAATTGCTTGAACTAACCGGTTGAACCAGCTGCCAACCAGTCCATCCGGTTGAGAAAATTATGAAACTTTGATATAATGTTTCCTGAATAATAAGGAGACCAACAAAAAAAACGGTGCACCATTGAAATCGGATAGGAGATATGATCGAAACAGGAGGAGTGCTCACGGAAATCACCCAAAAAAGCGATGTTGTATACGTATTGCCACGATGAACCAGTCAAACCGATTAGTCAATCGGTTGACAAAAATATGAAATTTACCGCCACCTTATCAATAAGGAATTCAACAAAACAAGCGGTGAACAATTCGAGTTCGGATAAGGGAGATATGATCGAAACAAGCTCAGTGCTCTGAATTTGACATACTCTAATAAACTTTGATTGAGCTAAAACCTCGAGGGCCCCACTTGCTTCCTGCTTGATACCAGCCTTAAAAAATAAGCCATGATGACATCTAAAGTGAACCCCATACGCACTCAGCGGACCACATACAAGCCACGAGGCTCGAAACGAGACTAAACCTAAAGGGCCTAATGGTGTTATATGAGAGCGATGGGTGAGTGTGACACCCATAGGATAAATGCAAGTGTTGAGGGCAAAATTGAGGTCTACACTAAGACCCTCTTGGTGATAAGCTGCGCAAAGCGAATGCTGGGCTCTTGGGCGCTAAGGCCTTCACGAGTATTAAGCTCTGCGAAGTGAGCTACTGGGGCTTACAGTATTTGAGGCGCCACTGAAATTTATTAAGGCTGCATGAGCTATTCTTGGGCTCTTAGGCGCTAAGGCCTTCAGTGTATTAAGCTGAGCGAGCTCTGTGGGGCTTCGGGTGCTAAGGCCTTCTTGGTTGTCGCTCTTGGCCCGAGTTATTGGGCTCCTGAGGCGCAGGCCTTCTGGTTGTTAAGCTCACCACAAGGCGAGCTCTGAGAGGGGCTCTTGGGTGCGAGGCCTTTACAGGTACATTAAGCTCGCAAGTGAGCTATAGGGCTGAGCTCACGGCGGGCCTTCTGAGGTTGATAAGCTCTACGACTTGGCTCCTGAGCTCACTGGGCCTTAAGGCCTTCATTTGTTAAGCTGCAAAGTGAGCTTCTAAGGCTCTGGGGCGTGAGGCCTTCCCTAAGCTATTAAGCTCCCGAAACTAAGCTACTAGGCTCGGCGTGAGACCCTCTGACTGATAAGCTGCAAACTAAAATTTCTGAGGCTCTAGGCAAGGCCTTCTGAATTTGTTAAGCTCGCAAGCGAGGCTCATGCTTGGGCTCCACAGGCGCTAAGGCCTTCTGGTGTTAAGCTCACGAAAGCGAAGCTCTTTGGGGCTCCTAGGCTCCTAAGGCCTTCTGGAGTGTTAAGCTCACGCAAGGCGAAACTCTGGGCTTAAGGCGCTAAGGCCTTCTAAATTTATTAAGCTTTGCAAAATAGCTGTAGGGCTTAAGGCGTGAGGCCTTCCTAAGCTATTAAGCTACGCAATAAAGCTATTGGGCTCCTAAATACAGCGCCTAAGACCCTCTGTTAAGCTCCTGAGCGAGCTCACCCCAGGCTCTGTGGAGTGCTGAATTCCCTCCTTGGTTGTTAAGCTCGATGAACTATTCTTGGGCTCCTAGGCTCTAAGACCCTCCGGTTAAGCTCCCGTAGCGAGCTATTGGAACCAAGGCACTAAGACCTTTCGTCTTCCTTCCCACCTTGGAAAGCGCATGGCTGCTTTGAATATATGGAAAGTTGGGACGGATTGCGCGACTTCCCAAGCGCCCTGGCTTCCTTATAAATAGCGATCCTTCCGTGGTGGTGCTATGGATCCAACCTTCATCCTTTCTTTAGAAGAGTCGGAGTCCGCACATGATGAAGCTTCAGGGTTTGTTCATCACTGCATGGGGTCTATCTGGTGATCATGGGCCAACGTTTGGTGTCGATGGTCTACCACTTGTAGGAGTTGTGTTTTTCCCTAGTTCCTCCCTTGTGGGAGTTGTGTTGTTCCCTAGCTATGCCTAATGATGGAAATGTGCTAGGGAACGTACCCGAAGGGGGCGGTGTGTTTCAAAGAAAAACTTTTAAGTACCGCTTTCTCCATTTTTCTTTCTCTTTCTCCTTTTCTTTCTCCTTTTCTTTCTCTCTCACTCTCTGCCTGCCTCTGCTCTCTTCCTCTCTTTCTTTTTCCCTTTCTTGTGTTTTTTGCCTTGACAGGGTGTTGGCAGGTGTGAAGAACGATTTTCACTAACTGTAATTTTTGAGATGCAAAGAAAGATTTTGTAATTCTCTGAGGTGGCTGTAACCTCCATGTAATGAAATTTTGTATTTAACTGTAGCTCCTTTGAAATAAAGAACAATCTTTGCGAATCACACGCTTCTTCCACCTAGACCCCTTCGAGCCGAGCTCCTGGCTTTATCATTATAAATTGTGTATGGCCCACGTCATAATGTCATGACTTAAAAGTGGACATAGAGTGTTATTCGAAATCAAGACGGTGGATCTACGTTCTGAGGTCTTATTGGTAGAACCGTTTGAGGTGTTCAGCATTCCATGAGTGGGGTAAGGTTTTTCCTTCTTCCATTTGGAGGTCATAGTTGCCAGGTCGAATTATGCGA
This sequence comes from Tetrastigma voinierianum, assembly GCA_016808115.1. Taxonomy (NCBI): domain Eukaryota; kingdom Viridiplantae; phylum Streptophyta; class Magnoliopsida; order Vitales; family Vitaceae; genus Tetrastigma; species Tetrastigma voinierianum. The sequence continues at coordinate 106,124 of JAEQBH010008214.1, forward strand.
GATACGATGTAGGGCCCTTTCCCAATTAGGTCCCAGATTCCCATGTGTGGGGTTCTTCCTTCTTGTAGTGTTTTTTTAGAACTTCAGGTCGCACGGCTTGTAACTCCTGGGCTTGACCCTTTGGTCATAATATCTCGCTGTCTTCCTATGATAGTCCTCTATACGCTTTAGGACATGCTCTTGTTTTTCTTCTAGGAGGTCTAGGTTTAGGTGAAGGACCTCCTCGTTGTGTTTGATGTTTGTCAGTTCAATCATTGGTGATTTTAGTCCGCCCTCGACTGGATCTACTGCTTCGGTGCCAAAGGCCAGAGCGAACGGGGATTTTAGAGTCCTTATAGTGACCTTTGCTTGCCTATTGGACTGCGAATGAGCTAGGGATGAGTAGTAGTTCTTGATTTTGAGCTCAGCTTAGAAATCCCTGAACTTAGGATTGTCAAATTGTTTCCCATTATCAGACACGAGGGACCTCGAGATCCCGAATCTACATATTATAGAACGCCAGACGAAGTTGCGTACCTTCTGTTCTATGATTGTTGCTAAGGGTTTAGCTTTGGCCCATTTGGTAAAATAGTCTATGGCTACAATGATAAATTTGCATTGGCCCCTTCTAATGGGTAGGGGTCCCAATATGTCTAGCCCAGATTTGTTAGAAAAGGCGGGGGGCTTGTAGGCGGCATGCGCGGCTTAGATGAGAGATGAGAGATCTTGGCAGAAGCCGACAAGTTCTTCATTTCTAACCGATAATGATCTTGCAGGCATTGTGGGCAGTGGTACCCACGTCTTAGATTTTCCCTACTAAGGTTCGAGCTCCGATGTGGTTGCCACATATGCCTTCGTGTACTTCCCTGAGTATGTAGTTGGCTTCTTCCTTCCCCTCGCGCCAGGATGGGCGTGAAAGCCTCGTTTATAAGGGTCCCGATGAAGCGGTGATCCTTACCGACCTCGCTCTGGGTTTTAAAGCGCCTCCTTTGGGCCGGCTTGGTAATGTACCATCCACCAAGTAATCCCGGATGGGGTCATTTGCTTCGGTTCGGACATCCACGGGAGACTTCTCCGTTGGCCGATGCTTACTAAGGGTTACGGAAGGTGTTGACAAGTATCGATTACGCGAGTCTTCTTACAATGAGGTTGTCACCAGTTTTGTCAAGGCATCAGCCCGGGAATTCTTTGCTTTTGATACATGTTTGACCTAAACTCGTAGGAACTTCCTAAGAAACTCTCGCACCTTTTTAAGATATAAGATCATCTTCTCACTTATAGCCTCGTAGGAGTCTTCTATCTACTTTACCACCAGTTGGGAGTCGCTACTCACCTCTAGCTGATCTGCTTCCATGAAGTGGGCGAGGTTAAGTCCAGCTATGACAACCTCATATTCAGCCTCGTTATTGGAGGCTTTGAAGCCGAATCTAAGGGCGTATTCCGTATCTATCCCGTCTGAAGAGGTCAGGATCAGCCCTGCACCGCTTCCTTAAGCGTTAGTGGCCCCGTAGACGGATAATCTCCAGATGGGGAGGTCGGGTGCTAGTTTGGTAGCCTCCATAGACTGTGCTGGAGTGAATTCCATGATGAAATTTGCCAAGATATTTCCTTTTCTGATTGTCCTCGTTTGTACACGATGTCAAATTCACTCAACTTATAGCCGCTATCCCGGCCTTCCGAGAGGTTTTACGGTTTGTGCAGTATTTTCTTCATTGGATATTTAGTTGGGACTTTGGCCGATTATAAGCCAAGTAGGTCGGAGAGTTTTACGGATGTAGTTACCAAAGCCCCGGGTGCTTTCCATTTTTAGGTACCTCTCCTCCTCTCCCCTTAGAGCTCGTCTGCAATAGTAGACTGATTGTTGCACCCTATCCCGTTCTCTTACCAGAACGGCACTAGTCGCAAAGTCTGAAACGACCAGGTAGAGAGTAAGGAGTTCTCCCTCGGAAGGGCTTACTAGAATGGGGGGAGAGCTCAGGTAGGTTTTGAGTGTCGTGAACGCTTCCTAGCAGTGTGCATCCCACTGGAAGGCCTTTTTCAGAACCAGAAAGAAAGGGTGACATTTGTCGCTGGCCCTAGATACGAAGCGCCTCAGCGTAGCTATTCTCCTTGTCAGGTGTTGAATGTCTTTAATGTTTGAAGGAGGCAGCATATCAAGCACGACCTTAATCTTATCTGGGTTTGCCTCTTGTTGGTGGACCAAAAGACATATACAAATTTATGACACCATTACCAAAGGACTATTGTCTAATCCCCAGCAATAATGCCATGAAACTTGTTTGTTATATTTCTTTGCAATTATACTCATTAAAATCGGTTTCCTTAAGATTAGATAAATTTCTTTCTGCTTTTGATCCAAGATCCTGCAAGTGCACAGGTCGAACAAGTAATAAAATGGATTTAAGTCCAGATATCGATCCCACAGAGATCTCAAGAATTATCAATCAACTACCCTGACTACTCGATCTCTATACTATTTGGACTCTAATAGACAATCGGAATAAGTTTTGAAAGCCTTAAAATAATGAAAACTGAAAAGAATTGAATTAATAACAAATGATGAATACTGAAATAATAAAATTACAAATTTAGACTGAACAATTATCTTTTAAAGGGAGCATTGAAAATACAACTATTGTGAAACATCAATTCCTGCAGATTGCATTGTATGTTGCTTAATAAACCACAGATTTAAAACTAGTCAGGAATATGATAGTGTTGTTGGATCTCTGCAAACCCCCACCGTTCATTATCTAATCTTGCTTTGTTTCTCTCGAGAAGGCAGTGTTAGATAACTACTTTTATCACAGGTTGCTTGTTACGGGTATTTTTCTTTCTCAATACTTCATACCCACAACATGGGCAAACCTTAAATAAGATTAAGAATCATGCATGAGTTTACATTATCTTGGTTTCTCTTCCTCAAAATTAGAATAGCTTTCATTCTTTCCTTGATTAGATCTTTGCTAATACGAGTTGAATTCACTATTAGTCGAGGGCAAACTCTCTGCAAGCTTAAATTGATAAAAAGCCCAACCCATTCTCGTCTCAAGTGAGAAGGGTTTGCTCGATTTAATTTCCACGAAGACGAGCTAGATTAACGATATCGAGGTTAACATCTGTGAAATTGTTCATCACTCCTCGGGAATGCCTTCTACGTGTGTCCTCAGAGGGGCCTCCTGGAAATGAGCTGAGACAATCCCATTAATGGTATGAGACAACGATATTGGGATCGATAGCAGAAAATACACAAGACCCGACAAGTAGATTTACAAGCGAAGTTCGGCATTAATGAATAAAGTGCAGGAAAGATAATTTTTACAATAGCGTCAATTCAATGGAAGTAGGTTTCTAAATCAATATTGGATTACACCATACAATAGCTTCTCCGATCAAGAAAGCAGCGTAAATAGGCAAACTGGTAGTTCGAATTCCAAAATTTATGCGAGAAATTCAAACAGACGGTAATTTGAAGGAAAATAAATTACGAATTCAACTAAAATTTTAACGACTAACGTTCGAGATCAATTTGAAATAAAGAACAAGCCCAATCTAAAAATATAAACAAAACAAAGAAAATTAAAAATACGAGGCCTTGACCAACCGGATCTCTCTTTGAGTCGCGAAGGCTGCGTTCCTTGATAGCGGTGCGTATTTATAAGTTACGAAGTTGGGCCCCTAATTTTGATGCACCTCTTTTGGACTTGAGTTCGCGGCGATTGGTTGTTGATGTCGCGACATCGATTCTTTATCGCGACCTTTGTTGTCTTGATTATATCGCGAGGCTTTGTTTAGTCGTGGCGGTGTCGTCGGTATCTCTTGGGGCTGTTGTGGCGACAACTTCGTGATGTCGCGACGCCGTTACTCACAATTGATGTCGCGACCCTTAATGATGTCGCGACTTGCTTTCTAGCCGGTGTCGCGGCAAGCTTCTTGATGTCGCGACCTAACTCTTGTATTTGATGTCGCGACTCTGGAGTATGATGTCGCTGACAACTACGGTATGTCTGACGGATGTCGACCCCTACGGTATCGCGACCCTTCACCCTTTGTAACTGATGTCACGACAACTGGCTGATGTAAGCGGACGCGAGGTGCTAGTTCGCGATGTCGCGACCTGCGGCTGTTATGTGACCTTTCTTTCCTTAGCCATTTATTTGCGGCGTTTAATAATGTCGCGACCTCGCTGGTCTGGTGATGTCGCGACAACTAGGTGTTGTCGCGACTTCTTCTCTTTTGCTCATGATGTCGCGACTGCTGACTGATGTCGCGACAACTGTTCATGTCTACTGATGTCGCGACAACTTCTGATGCAGTGTTGATGTCGCGACCTCTGACTGATGTCGTGACAACCACGATGCGATGTTGATATCGCGACCCCGATATAGTGTTGATGTCACAACCACGTGTCGCATCGATCTTCATCAATTGTACATCTTATGTCGCTGACTTCTATTTGGTATCCGCGACAATCTTGTCCGCCTGCTTGGGTTTAATTATGTCGCGACCTCGAAGTGATGTCGCGACCTCATGTCTTTCGTCAATTCATAGTTGCATTGGAGTTACGTAAGCCCCTAGCTCGTTTACCTTCAATTACTCTTATGTTGCAATTGGAGTTTTGTCGTCGTGACCTTGATGAATTTTCATTCTTTGTTAAGGCTTTCTGACATCAGTCCTAATCCTTATGTGCCTCTCCTGGCACCAAACTCCTTGACCGGTTATATCATTAATACTCTCATCCACCTTACGCTCGCTCTTGCCAAAAATTCCTCTTTCTCTTAAATTCCTAACACTCACTTGATTTGGTTAGTTATTCCATATTTCTAAACGCCATCCGGTCTTTTTAGATAAAAATCAATGGAAAGAAATGGATGAAAATGGATGACTTTAAGCTCGTCAAACTCCCCCGAACTTAAACCTTGCTTACTCCCAAAATAAAGGGAAAAGATTTGTTTGTCCTCAAACAAAAGGACATTTTTCTGTATTCTGCCAGTTCCAACCAATTTAATTGAAATACAAGAATTGCATTCAGCTACGTATATCTAGCTTTAAGTCCAGTTGAAGGTTAGTTTCTACTCAATCAGGTGTATAAAACTAAATTGTTGAATTTAATTTATAAATAGTTTAGTCAATTGATCCTGCTGAATAGTAGATTGGTTTTCTCCCTCTTTTCTTAGTGAGTCAGTTAATCCTCTGAGTTCCTTCACAGTTTTGATCCTTTCTAAATTTTTTTTTTTTTTAAATTCCATATGCTTGTTGTTCATATTGATCTCCACTAATGTAGGTAGTCCCGACCTTGAGATCGTCGGTCTTTCGAGGCTTGTAATGTTAGGCTTGGGTCATGGGTGGGATGGATGGAACTTTTAGGTTAAGATTACCCAAACTCTTCCTTCTTTCTTACTTAGCTTCTTTGCCTTCCTTTTCCTTGCAACTTCTTTGTTGATTCCCCAGGCTTCATCCTTGGGAATCTTCTTGATTTCTTCTGTTTAAAATTGTTTGTTCCAATTTCACATTTGTACTTCTCATTGTTGGAACTTTTTCTCTTACCAACCATTCAGGAATAGTGCAATGTTCTGTCTTTTTAGGCTTTCTAACACTCTTAGCGAACTTTGGGTTAGTAGCTCCCATACTAGTTGGCATTAGGGTACTAGGTGTTGAAACACCCTTAAGAACTTAATTGTTCAAGAGAATTAGGCCACAAGACAAAACTTCTTCCTTTAAGCTTTCTTTTATGTTGTATCCTTCTGCTTTAGATTTTTTTTTTTTTCTTCACCCTTTTCTGTATTTCTCCTTTAGTTCCCCAAAAATATACTCCCCCAAACTTTATCTGCTCTCACTCAGCCCGAGTTCTTGGGTAATTAGAGGTTCTTTCTTGGAGGATTAGTTATAAGGATGGCTTGGGATTTTCAAATTGCTTGTTTTGAAGATAGGAAGTGTTTTGGCTCAAATTCAGGAACTAAGGTGTATGCAGAAGCATATACATAATGGTGGCTAGAATGGCTCAAGCTGCCAAGGATGGCCTGCATCATTTCTTGTTGGTTGTATCACCTAGGATTTCGCCTTGATCAATAATCTAACAAGTTCTAGAATTCGGTTTGGTTAACTGTGAATAACCTTAAGGATGTTCTTGACTCATTTCAGTTGATGAGGGGTTACCTGATCTAAGGTTCACCAAGTTCTTTACAACTACTTGTTGCATACTTCAAACCCAAAATATGTTTGCTCCTTCAGTTGTATAACTTCCCTTTAACGAACTTATCGGCTAAATTCAAGTCCAATTATGCAATTTGTGTTTCAATTCAATTATGTGCCATTCGGCCACTTGATACGCAATTATTTGTGTTTCATCCTATCATCTAATCAATTACCTCAACTAGCTCATATTATGATATGTCAGCATTTTCATTCCTGAGCTAAATTCTATTGTTATTCCTCTAGCAATTAAAGCAAAAAGTAAACACACAATTTGACTTCAAACACATCAAACAAATTTCTGATTTTATTCATGAGAATGTGCAAATGTTGAGAACAACAGGATAGGAATGAGGAGAGGTTGACAAATCAATGAGAAGGTCTATTTTTTTCTTTTTTGAGGAGGAACAAAGATGTTTGGGGGATCCAGATCAAGGGTAGCCAGGTTGGGGTTGAACTTGGGGAACTTCATTTCTGTCCTCTTCTTCTTCTTGTCATTTTCCCTTTCTATTTGTTCTTCAATAAACAGTTCATTGGTGAGATCAACTTTCTTATTCAGATCATCTTGCCTTTGACCCAATGTGTTCATTATCACGGCTCCATTCTGTCATGACCTCTAAAAATTTGGATAGATTATTTGTTAATCAAATCCAATTTTTCGGCAATTTTCTTCTATAAGCATCATTGTCATCAAACGCACTTTATCTCTGTCCTTCATCTTCTTCTCGAAGTCACGTAATAATGACATATAAGAGAATTTAAACCCCTTGATACGCTCCTTTGTCTTGGCCTCTTGCTGCAGATCCTTCTTTTATAAGTTTTAGGAGTTGAGAGTCTCGATCATACTGATTATTGTAGAATGATTCATGGCTAAGCTGCAATTTTTTCAGTAGATCTCGATCTCTTTCCTCCATTTCCTTTTTGAACTTTTCTTCTTGGTGCTCTAAGATCTTTTTTATCTGCTCCTCCTTTACTCAACTCCTCTTCCCATTACCTTTTTCTCTTCCAACTCTTCTTCGTACATTTCATAGCTCTGTCGGTTCCTCTTCCCACTTTGTTGATCTCTTCTTTTCAATTCAACTTCATACACATCTTCTGAATTTAATTTGAGTGCTGCATTTCTCTTCTCTTTCTTCAAAACTTTTACGTATAGAAATGAGCATTTCCATTATTTGATTATTTTCTTCAGGCTCCTCTAGGCTTTCTCACAGTTCTCACGAAATCCACATTTCTCATTGGGGAGAGGCGCGGTGAAATTTGAGTGAAATCTATAGGACTTCTTTCATCTGCTTCCATGTCCTCTGCAAAAATAGAGGTGTTCCCTTCTGGATGTGTTTCTGGATTTTGTTCTTCTTGGTTTTCAACCATCAGGGTGTCCTCTTCTTGTCTTGCACTCTCGCCATCATCTACGGAATCTGCTTCCACTGACCTCCTTCTTCTTTTGATTTCTTGGCCTTAGCACCCAGTGGGGTTAATGGTGAAACTTTTTGGGCACTCTTGTAGCTCTTACGCCTTCCCTTCACGCTTTTGGCTAAATACATAACCTTGTGATGGTTCTTGGGTGTGGGATCGAGGGGACCCTCTTATTTCCGCCGTGATATTTCATTATTGAGTTTTTCAATAATAGCGACAGTAATCTTATAGCCCTTGATTATGGCATAGAGAATGATGGCTTCTGTTCCTCTTCTTGTACCAGAAACATGCTTTGTAAGACGAATGGCTAAAGAAAGAAGAACTATGCCTTTAGCTGCAGCTCGGATCTCCCAATTTATAATCTTTTTCTCTCCTTGACCTTGGCCCCATTTCACCTTGCCGTCTGTCAGTCTTCTAGCTATCTTTTCTCTGTTAGGGTTGTCTGCTAACTTTTTGTACTTGGATCCATGCTTTTGACCCTCCATTCCGTACATTTCATTTATAGTCTCATTTCCCAGTATGGAGACAGGCCCTCGACAAAGCGAGTTCTCCTTTCTCCAAACAGGTTGGAGTAAAATTCTCTAGCATTTGGCGCGCCAACGGATCTTTGATGTTTTGCGGAATTTTCCCACCTTCTTTGCTCTATCAATTCCTTGAACGGGGAGATAGGGTTGGTTGAATCCCCTTTCTCCTCTGAGCCCCTTTCGACAGGTGCTTCTTCCCGATTAGCGGCTATTACGAACGAACTCGTCCTCCTCTTCTTCTTCTTTGCCTTTCTTTTCCTTTCCTTCTCTGTTCTTTGAGTAGCGGTTGGACTTAAGGTACATTCAAGCCCATTTGTTCTCCCATTAATAGCCAGGTTCAAGATGATCTTCCCACCCGGTTGGGTATACTCCTCCGTGATTTCGATTCAGTTGGGATGATGTTGAAGGTTGACCATTTAAATCGGAAGGTTTTTTTAGGAAGTAGTTCAGTTTAGGGTTTGCAAGAATCGAAAACAGGAAGATCTTTAAGATGAAAAGTTGAATTTGCTTCCGCGGAAGGAGATGATAATGAAGAGAGTTTCTCAGCCGGTTACAATTGATGTAGTGATATTATTATTTCGTTTCATTTGGCTGTCGATTAAATTCATCAAGCTGTTGTTAACGTCTGGTTATTAAATTTAGGTGAGGTAAAAACATCTGAGTGACTGCGGCGCGAAGTCGCAAGTGACGCCGTTAACGTGGAAAATTCATCTCAGGGTTGAACATGTCGATTTGTTATCGAATCTCTGCGGCATTTAATTGAAGTTCATCGAATCCTCGATACTTTGAATTACTCTTATCGCGACCCAATTGTTACCATCGCGACTTCAATTCTATCGCGACACATAACCTTTGGTCGCGACCCGCGCCCTTTTTTCTTCCTTGGTAGTGGCGAGTCCGCGACATCAACCACATTTGCGACTTTGGTTTTACGTCGCGACATAAATTTTTGTCGCGACCTGATGCGCAATTGCCTCGAATTTAATGAACAGACAGCTTTTCACTCTTGATTAATTAGCAGATTCTCATCATCAAATAAACCATTTTCACATAGCAATTCAAACATGTATACTATTCCATTTTCACATAATTTGTATAGGGAAAAGAATGCTCCCCTTTTTCAAATAGCTCTTTCCTGCAAGTTGCTAGAGTTGTCCTGGAGTTGTCCTTTTCTCTCATTCCCTTGCATTTCTGCATAAGCACTTTGCAACATTTCCAGAGAGGATTTAATTAAACAAAAATTAACTTCTCGAGTACTAACTAATCATTATAAGAACTAAAGAAAACAACATCAAGGTGAATTATAAAAAAAATCAAAGTCTAAAATCAGAAACTAAAATCTCTATGGGTTGCCTCCCATCAATTGCTCGGTTTTGAGTCCTTAGCTGGACTTGCTGTTTTGATTCTTTCTCTCTCTCAATAGACATTTGGAGCTCTTCCTTTCTTTCCTCCACAGCGATAATGCTTAGTCTTTGTCCATTGACTTTAAATTCTTCGGCATCAGTCTTTAATGTTCTTTTTGTTCCAAAATGTAGTGCTCGACACTCACGTATAGTCCCTCCATTTAGTTTTAACTTCCTGAAATAACTTCAATACGGAGTTAAAAGAAGAACTGTTCTCTGCTCTAAACTCTTTTCTCGAGAATCCTCGATCATGCCATTTCTTTGTTTGTCCTTGTATATTCTAGCATTGTCGTAGGCTTCATTTCTCGGTTCTTCCGAGTTCATTCGGTTGGGCCAGTCTCTCTCTTCGCTGCCGGTTTTAAAATCAAAGTTCGGCTTCTTGATGGCCCACATAGCTTTGTATTCCGAGTTCTAGAATTAGATGACACTGGTTTGCAAGACAACTCTGTATGGGGACATTCCAATGGGAGTTTTGAATGCAGTCCTGTAAGCCCAAAGTGCATCATCAAGTTTGGATGACCAATCCTTCCTGCTTGAACTTACAGTCTTTTCTAGGATTCTTTTAATCTTCCTGTTTGAAATCTCTGCCTGTCCATTGGTCTAGGGATGATAAGCTAGACTCCTTATATGCTTGATCTCATACCTGCTCATGAGTTTTGCAAATATTTTGTTTGCAAAATGGCTTCCCCTATCACTAATGATAGTTACACAGGTGTTCCAAATCACACTAAAAATATTCTTTTGTAAGAAACTCACAACTATATTAGCATCATTCCTTGGACAAGCCACTGCTTCCACCCATTTGGAAACATAATCCTTGCGAAGTATATCTGAGGTTTTCCAAATGATGGTGGGAATGTACCGTAAAATCTATTCCCCATACATAAAAATTTGCACCACCATTATGCCTTTTAGGGACATTTCATTTTATAGCTGGCGATATTTCGATCTTTGGCATCTATCACACAATTAGATCCATTCGAAGCACAATCTACGAGAAGATAGTGGGCGATAAAATCAGTTGGAGTATCTTGTGGTATTATTTCTCGAGAAAAAATGCCCCCATATGGTGATGCATGGCATTCATTCAAAGATTTTACATTGTTCACTCTCAGCACACATCTTCGATAATCATGTCGGCACCTCTTTTAAATAGCGAGTGGGTCATCCCGGATGTAGTACCTATTGTCGATCTGAGCTTTCTTTTGTTGGTAGGCGGGTGTGAGGAACTACTCCCGCAGAGCTTCATTAATTCACAATGTCAGGCATACCATGGAAGTTGGAATGACACCTTAAGCAATTTGTTCATCACAGGAAGTTCTACGTGTCTTGCCTCCTCCTTTTAATTTCATTCCTTTCTACTCTGGACAAGTGATCGGCTATCACATTGTCCACACCCCTTTATCTTTAATTTCGGATCAAACTCTTGTTGGAGTAGCGGCACCCACCTTATCGATCTTGGCTTAGCTTCCTTTTTTGACATCGAGATATTTGATGGTTGCATGATGCAATGAACTATAACATGGGATCCAAAATGTATGGCACGAATTTCTCACAAGCAAACCCACTATGGCTAGCATCTCCTTTTTCGGTTGTGGAATAGTTTCTTGTGCTTCATTGAAGGTTACGCTAGCATAGTATATGGCTCGGAATATTTTCTCTTTTCTTTGCCCAATCCACGACCCCCATTCTGCGAAATCACGGCATCACATTATTTCGAATCCTTGATCCCATTAAGTGCAGCCATGATAGGTTCTTGAACCAATCGATCTTGATTTCTTCAAAGGCCTTCACAAGAATCATCAAGAGAATTAAACTTTGTGTCCTTACTCCCGGTAATGCATAGTGAATTACGGTTATTTTTGAGAAGTCTTTAGTGAATCTCACTATAAAATCCCGTGCCCCAACTCCTTATCCCTTTCTTTGTTGTGGGAGGTGCAAGGGTTTTGATAATGGAAATCTTGGATTGCTCCACTTCTAGCCCTGTAGCAGAAATTTTATGATCAAGAACAATACCTTCAGTTACCATGAAATGACATTTTTCCCAATTTAGTGCTAGCTATTTGTCCTTGCATCTTTGAAGTACTGTTTTCAGGTTGTTCCGACATTGTTCGAAGCGGACCCATACTGCTTTGTGAAGTCATCCATAAAAATTTCCATGACTTCCTCCAATCAAATGCGAGGGCATTGACATCATACATATTTGGGGAAAGTAGCGGGAGCATTTCCTGACCGTGGCATCATGAGGCAAGGTACCATAGGTGCATGTGAATGTGGTCTTTATTGGTCTGAGGTGCAATTGCAATCTGGTTGCCTTTGAATGCAGTCGAAACAAAAATGAGGTGTCCTACTAATGCATCAACATCGATCCAATGAAGGCGAAGGAAATGATCTTTCACGGTTCTTGCATGTTCGGCTTCACATGTCAATGCATACTCTCCATCACATCCTTTGTTCTTGTTGGAATTAATTCATTTCTTTCATTGCGGATCGATAAATCCACCCTTCTTTGGAACCCACATGGAATTTGGGCTAACCCAGGGTATGCGAAATTGCATAGATAAAACCGGCTATTTAACCATTTTGAGCACCTCCTTCGACTACTTCTTTCATTCTTGGATTCGATCTCCTTTGATGTTCAACGATTGGCTTTGCATTTTCTTCCGGCGGAGTATTTTTGCATGCATATTGATAGGCGATACCTTTGCTCTTCATTAGACCAAGCTATAGACTCCTTATGATTTCCTTAAAATTTCCGGCAACCGTTCCTCGGCGTCGAGTGCAGCGGAAATAATTCTTTGGTTTACTCTTTGCGACTCGAGGTAAGCATACTTTAAATGACTTAGCAGCTCCTTTAAAACTAGCCCTTCTTCAACGGTTTCTTGATGAAATTCCTTTTCTTCATTTTGTCTCCTTTTTCATCCCATTTTGTTGAGACTCATCACTTTTTTTCGGTAGAATGTAAGGCGTGTGCGAAAATCGAATAAAAACCTTGAATGCGGAAATTCATATCTTTTTCATTGATTGAAAGTTGGGCATTACAATCATAGTAAAAATCGAGTTGTTGACATATACATCTTCTATTGACTTGATATCTTCCCTTTCTATGTCTAAATTCCTCAAACCCGATTGAATTGAAGTCGGTACCTCTTCTCGACTACGAGTGAGAATTCCCTTACGCATATCGATTAATTTGCTCCGATTGCGAGAATGGCCTTCGTGGTAGAGAACTTGTGAATCTTCCCTCCATATCCGGTATGATGAGTCAGCAGGGAAAAATAAAATTTCCCACCTTTACCGGCCCACATCTTCTATGATTCCTTCGGGTTTTGCGGGGTTCTATCTACCATTTGGAGGGTACTTGATGAGTGGGGTAAGCTCCCTAAACAACTTCTTGGCAACATAATAGGGCATTAAGTGATCTTTGCTTTGAGTCACGAGAGGCTTTACGAAACTCAAACTCTCGATGGTGCGAGGGAATGGTGAAGCTCCACGGATCCTTCATCTTTTTAAGTAGTCTATCTTGATCACGACCTTTTAGTTGCGGTCAAGTTCACAATTCATGGCCGATCTTCATAACGCTCCGGTATGTCTTTGAAAATTTTTGCATAAAGTGGCGTCACGAGTCACCACTTGTGAAGGCATCGCGATCTCCGGCTTTAGAAAGGTTTTCCAAAAACCTTGCAAAGCATTCCTCTATCTTTGATTTATGCGGCCTCTGTGGAAATGGAATTTGCGATGATTGATGCAGGTTTCTTCTTGCTTCTTCTTCTCTGACGGCTGTTCCTTCTTTCTTTCTTTCTCGGTGTTTCGGCCATTGCAGGCCTTCCTCTTCCCTTATTGCTTTCATCTTTTACATCTTTTCCACCAAGTCTCCGCCGAGAGCTGCGACCGATCTGATCTTTCGGATTCTTCTTGGTATCCCCGGGAAGGCATCTTTCATCTGGTTTGCGGGTTTAGGGTCGGTTCTTATTTGTGTCTCAGGTTCTTGAGGGAGGCATTAATGGTCTTCACGGGTGAGAATTGGTATTTGAGGCTTCCAAGATGCAAACTTTGTTCATGGAGGTTTAACGGCTTCTTATTTGTCCCCATGAATTGCGACATTTGATCTTAAGATGGTTTGAGGCCCTCCTCGACTTTGAGGAGCACTCGTTTATTTTTACCTCCTTAAGCTGCTTTCTTTGCGGAACCTTAGTGATTCTTGATATCCTGTTGAGGATTCTGTCATGCCTTGGGCCTTGTGAGGCACCTCCACCATGAAAATTTTCATGGTTCCTCGAGTCTTTGGATGATAGTGTCTTGCGAGGTTAGGATTTGGTTTGAGTATTAACTTCTTGGCTCCCCAGTACTTAACCTCCTCGGCCTTCGCCAAAAGCAGTTCTTCAGTGGGTACATCAACACTTCCTCTCAATAGTTCCCTCTCGACTACTCCTATTTCATGAGCAGTGTGCATCTTCCTCTCTTGCTTGTCCATTCTATTTTCATGATGCATCTAACTGCTTCCATGGCTGTCATCTTGCTCGGCTCCATGACTCCTCTTCCTCTGCAATTACTCTTTCTCTTGAAAACTCGATGGAGCTTTCATATTGCATTCGCCGAGTCCTGATCTGAATCTGCCTCTTGACCTTTCTTACGTTTGAATCTTAGCGACATGAAGCATCAATAATGCCCTTAGATGTATCATTCAAGGCATGATACACTCGTCCATCTGGGTCTTGATACATTCCATGCATGAGCATCTTTTTGCCAGCCTTTTGAATCTATAAATGCTACATCAAAGGCTCGTCTTCCCCCTGTTGGAACACAATTATCTCCCTCCTTCTCTTTGAGGTGATGGGGAAGGATCTGCAAGTAGGCTTCCACAAGCTCCTCCCAAGTATCAACGAGAACCATATGGTAGAGATTCATACCATGTATTTTGCTGTATCTCTTAGAAAATGGGAATAAATGCAATTTTATGACCTCACAGTCTCGCCCCATTCAACTTCATTGTGTTTGCCATCCTAAGAAACCTTCCCAGGTGCTCATTTGGATCTTATTGGGATGACCCGATGGCTATTGTTCTTTGAACCATTTGTAATCAATGCGCTTGAGTTCAAAGTTATTTGCATCATTGTAGGTTATCGATTCGCGAGTATTCATCCTGAATAATAGGTCTCCAAAAGTCTTCCATTGTATCAATGATTGAGGCCTTAAATTTCTTACATTCTTTGTCCTTGATGCGGTATTGCCTTTCATACGCCATAGGCCCCGAGTTTTACGCCCCTTTTCGTTTTCTCAAGCAAGTGTTCTCTCCCAATTCGGTATCTGCAGGTCAGATCGTTCTGTTTCCTATGCATTAAAGTTTTCTGAAATCAAAACATATACTCACATTAATATGATTAGTCAAGCCAACAAATATTTTCAATATAGCTTGTTAAAGGTTAGTGGCTAAATAACCACTGCTTGAAAAACTATTTTTGTTCTTTTTCTTTTAAATGTCCAAATTAGTATTTCCTTCTTTCGTCTGAATATTGATCTACTAAATTCTTTCGATCCCCGGCAACGGCGCCATAAAACTTGTTGGTGGACCAAAAGACATATACAAATTTATGACACCATTACCAAAGGACAATTGTCTAATCCCCAGCAATAATGCCATGAAACTTGTTTGTTATATTTCTTTGCAATTATACTCATTAAAATCGGTTTCCTTAGATTAGATAAATTTCTTTGCCTTTTGATCCAAGATCCACGCAAGTGCACGAATTCGAACAAGTAATAAAATGGATTTAAGTCCAGATATCGATCCCACAGAGATCTCAAGAATTATCAATCAACTACCCTGACTACTCAATCTCTATACTATTGTGACTCTGATAGACAATTGGAATAAGTTTTGAAAGCCTTAAAATAATGAAAACTGAAAAGAATTGAATTAATAACAAATGAATTGAATACTGAAATAAAAAAATTACAAATTTAGACTGAACAGTTATCTTTTAAAGGGAGCATTGAAAATACAGCTATTGTGAAACATCAATTCCTACAGATTGCACTGTATGTTGCTTAATGAACCACATATTTAAAACTAGTCCAAGGAATATGATAGTGGGTTGGATCTCAAACCCCTGGATTCATTATCTAATCTTCCTTCCATTTCTCTCGAAGAGCCAGTGTTAGATAACTACTTTTAATGCAGGTTGCCTTGTTACGGGTATTTTCTTTCTCAATACTTCATACCCACAACATGGACTGCAAACAGCTCCTAAGATTAAGTCATTGCATGGGTTTACACTATCTTGGTTCTCTTCCTCAAAATTAGAATAGCTCATTCTTTCCTTGATTAGATCTTTGCTAATACGGGATTGAATTCACTATTCGAATCGAGGTAAACTCTCTGCAAGCTTAAATTGATAAAAAGCCCAACCCATTCTCGTCTCTAAGTGAAGAGGATTTATCGATTTAATTTCCTGAGAGCAAAACTAGATCAACAATATCGGGTTAACATACCTTGAGCTTGTTCATCACTCTGGGAATGCCTTACATTGTCACTCAGAGGGCCTCCTGGAAATTAGAGCTTGAGATAATCCCGTTAATGGGTATGAGACACTGATATTGGGATCAATAGCAGAAAATACAAGACCGACAAGTAGATTTACAAGCGAAAAGTTCGGCATTAATGAATAAAATTATGCGGGAAAGATAATTTTTACAATAGCGTCATTGATGGAAGGCTGGGTTTCTAAATCGGATTACCATCTGATATTAGCTGCCCGATCAAAGCAGCGCGAATAGGCAAGATTTGGTAGTTAATTCCAAAATTTATGCGAAATTCAAACAACAGACGGTAATTTTGAAGGAAAATATAATTACGAATTCAACTAAAATTTTTTAACGGCTAACGTTCGAGGATCCGAATTTGAAATGAGAACAAACTAATCTAAAAATAAAAACAAAACAAAGAAAATTAAAAATCTGAGGGCCTTCAACCTTCTAGATCTCTTTCAAGTAGCCAAAAACTACGTTCCTTGATAGTAAATTAGCATTATTTATAGGGTTACGAGAAGTTGGGCCCTAATTTCGATGCACTTCTTTTTGGACTTCAGTTAACTGGCCCAGTTGGTTGTTGATGTCGCGACATTAATTCTTTGTCGCGACCTTTGTTGTCTTCAGTTATGTCGCAGAGGCTTTGTTTGGTCGTGACGTGTCATCATTATCTCTTGGAGGTACATTTGTCGCGGCAGAGCTAAATGATGTCTTCGCGACCTTCGTTACTCACAATTGATGTGAGCCACTTAATGATGTCGCGACACCTTTTTCTAGCTTACGGGTATCGCGGCCAGCTTCTTCAGTGTCGCGACCTTAACTTCTTTGTATTTGATGTCGGCGACTCACAGAGTATGATGTCGCGACCTTACGTAATGCGGATGTCACGACCTACGACATTGTCGCGACCCTTCACCCTTTGTAAGCGATGCTTCGACAGAAGCTGGCTGATGTCGCGACAGTGCTGGATTCAACGTGCTCAGCGACCTCATTTGTTGTCGCGACCTTTCTTTCCTTGCTTATGTTGTTGCGACCGTTTAATGATGTCGCGACCTCCTTTGATACAGCGATGTCGCGTGACTAGGTGTTGTGTGACTTCTTCTCTCTTTGCTCATGATGTCGCGGCTGGCGGTGATGTCGAGACAAGCTGTTCATGTCTGCGATGTCGTGACAACCGATCTGCGATGTTGATGTCGCGGCTGGCGGCGATATCGCGACAAGCTGTTCGTAATCTCTTGATGTCTTGACAACGATGCGATGTTGATGTCGCGACCTGGCGATGTCCGGCGACCACGTCGCAGTGTTGATATACCGTGACTTAGTTGATGTAGTGTTGATGTCGCGACTTCTGACTGATGTCGCGACATCAGTGTTCAGTCAATTGTACATCTTATGTTGCGACTTCTATTTGGTGTCACGACAATCTTGTCCACTGCACTGGGTTTAATTCTGTTGCGACCTCGAAGTGATGTCGCGACCTCATGTCTTTTTCTTCATCAATTCATAGTTGCCTGACTTGGAGTTTCTGTCTCGCCCAACTCGTTTTGCCTTCAATTACTCTTCTGTTGCAACTGGAGTTTTGTCGTCGCGACCTTGATATGAATTTTCATTCTTTGTCGAGGCTTTGCGACATCGGTTCTTTAATCTATGGCCTCTCTGCTTCTTGAGCTCCTTCAGCCAGTTATATCATTAATACTCATCCACCTTTTGCTCCTTTTACTGCAAAAATTCCTCTTTCTCTTAAATTCCCTACTGCATAACAGTTTGGTTAGTTATTCCATATTTCTAAACATAAATCAGTCTTTTTAGATAAAAATCAAACAGAAAAATGGACTGAAAATGGATGACTTTTAAGCTCATCACCTCTATTCCTCAGTTGTTGACTATAAAACCCAAGAACTTCCCGTCGGAGACTCCGAAAGCGCATTTGGTTGGGTTTAACTTCATGTTGTAGCTTTTCAAAACCTGGAACGCCTCGGCTAAATGGGTTATGTGGAGCTCGGCTTTTACCGATTTTACCAGCATGTCGTCTATATATACCTCCATAGATGCTCCAATTTGTTTCTAGAACATCTTGTTCACCAACCTTTGGTAGGTTGCTCCTGCATTCTTTAGTCCGAAGGGCATTACTCAATAACGATGTAGGTTTCACGACCCCGTGACAAATAAGTCTTTTCTTGGTCGTTGGGGTCCA